>JAPIVC010000321.1:60000-197492 GCA_030586385.1 Camponotus fellah | reverse complement strand
GAAAATCCTTCGATAAAATGTATTGCACACGTTGATAATGATACGATGATATGTTTCACGAATCCTTTCTTCACCCGTACGAAAGCGCACTGCTGGACCGATTATCCTGATATTATCACGGCACGCAGTTTCACATATTGCACAACACATAAAATTGTACGGTCACTTGGTTTCGTTAACGCCTGGGAAATGATTCCATGAAATTGCGGCCGCACGATAAGTATTTCCGCTAGTCCGTATGCCACAATCAATCCGTATATTCCTGCAGAATATACCTCATTTTCACTGTTAATTTACTACGCAAACACAAGATTTTTATTAAAACGTCTTAGCTCTCGCACACTGTTATCAGACTGTGTACGCCGGCAGCACGCAACTACAGCTGAGCGGACAACCATAGTGCGCAAGCGTCGAACTCACACGTACGCTTACACTCACATGTCCGCTCAGCTGTCAGCTGTAGTTGCGTGCTGCCGGCGTACGCAGTGTGATAACAGTGTGCGAGAGCTAAGACGTTTTAATAAAAATCTTGTGTTTGCGTAGTAAATTAACAGTGAAATGAGGTATATTCTGCAGGAATATACGGATATGATTGTGGCATACGGACTAGCGGAAATACTTATCGTGCGGTCGCAATTTACATGGAATCATTTCCCAGGCGTTAACGAAAATCAAGTGGCCGTACAATTTTATGTGTTGTGCAATAATTATGTGAAACTGCGTGTCGTGCATAATATCAGGATAATCGGTCTAGCAGTGCGCTTTCGTACGAGATGAAGAAAGGATTCGTGAAGCATTTTATCATCGTATCATTATCAACGTGTGGAATATTACATTTTATCGAAGGATTTTCAATCACGGATCAATTTTTGTAAAGGTACTGTCACCATTAATTTTACATTTACGATGTATTCAGCGTATAGTAATGACATTTTGAATAATTTTCAAATTGAGAGTGGAATAGGCCTATGGGGGAAACCACTATAAAAAAGCGCACCATGCTATCTACCGCAAGGTGGTGGAAATGATAGCGCATCATTTTCTCGCCGCTAAAAGGACGGGTCATTTTTCGGCGCGGTATTGCGATATATCGTATCATGTCTCGAGCGACCCGCCCACCGCTTCGCAGGGCGACTAGTATCGGATTACAGTGGGACGACTCTCGTCGCCGCGCGCTTCTATTCACGCAGATTGGCCGAGCTTCTTTATTTAATTTTTCCATAATTATTGCGACAATCCCAAAACAATATAGATAATTTCTTCTTAATTTGAGCCAATCTATTTATTTTTTCGTTAAGGTCGAAAATCGACGGACACCCTGTAACAGTGGGGGTCGCTGAAACATGATACGATATATCGTAATACCGCGCCGAGCCCGTCCTTTTAGCGGCGAGAAAATGATGCGCTATCATTTCCACACCACCTTGCGGTAGATAGCATGGTGCGCTTTTTTTATAGTGGTTTCCCATAGCCTAGTTCCACCCAATTGAAAATTATTCAAAATGCCATTACTATAAGCTGAATACATCATAAATGTAAAAATTAATGGTGACAGTACCTTTACAAAAATTCGTAATTGAAAATCCTTCGATAAAATGTATTGCACACGTTGATAATGATACGATGATAAAATGCTTCACGAATCCTTTCTTCATCTCGTACGAAAGCGCACTGCTAGACCGATTATCCTGATATTATACGACACGCAGTTTCACATATTATTGCACAACACATAAAATTGTACGGCCACTTGGTTTTCGTTAACGCCTGGGAAATGATTCCATGTAATTGTGGCCGCACGATAGGTATTTCCGCTAGTCCGTATGTCACAATCATATCCGTATATTCCTGCAGAGTATACTTCATTTTCACTGTTAATTTACTACGCAAACACAAGATTTTTATTAAAACGTCTTAGCTCTCGCACACTGTTATCACACTGCGTACGCCGGCAGCACGCAACTACAGCTGACAGCTGAGCGGACATGTGAGTGTAAGCGTACGTGTGAGTCGACGCCTGCGCACTATGGTTGTCCGCTCAGCTGTAGTTGCGTGCTGCTGGCATACGCAGTCTGATAACAGCGTGCGAGAGCTAAGATGTTTTAATAAAAATCTTGTGTTTTAATAAAAATCTTGTGTTGCGTAGTAAATTAACAGTGAAAATGAGATATACTCTGCAGGAATATACGGATATCATTGTGGCATACGAACTAGCGGGAGAAAATACTTATCGTGCGGCCGTAATTTACATGGAATCATTTCCCAGGCGTTAACGAAAACCAAGTGACCATACAATTTTATGTGTTGTGCAATAATTATATGAAACTGCGTGTCGTACATAATATCAGGATAATCGAGCAGTGCGCTTTCGTACGAGATGAAGAAAGGATTCGTGAAGCATTTTATCATCGTATCATTATCAACATGTGCAATACATTTTATCGAAGGATTTTCAATTGCGGATCAATTTTTGTAAAGGTACTGTCACCAATTTTTTACATTTAAGATACATTCAGCGTATAGTAATGGCATTTTGAATAATTTTCAAATTGAAAGTGGAATAGGCCTATGGGGGAAACCACTATAAAAAAAACGCACCATGCTATCTACCGCAAGGTGGTGTGGAAATGATAGCGCATCATTTTCTCGCCGCTAAAAGGACGGGTCATTTTTCGGCGCGGTATTGCGATATATCGTATCATGTCTCGAGCGACCCGCCCACCGCTTCGCGGCGCGACTAGTATCGGATTACAGTGGGACGACTTTCGTCGCCGCGCGTTTCTATTCACGCAGATTGGCCGATCTTCTTTATTTAATTTTTCCGTAATTATTGCGACAATCCCAAAACAATATAGATAATTTCTTCTTAATTTGAGCCAATCTACTTATTTATTTCGTTAAGGTCGAAAATCGACGGACACCCTGTATATATATATATATATATATATATATATATATATATTTTTTATTTATTAATAGCAGTTTTCTGTAAGATTTTATTGCAAACTTTGCATTTTGCAATTAGTTTTCCTTTCTCATTCCTCTTTTCAATAAAAACTCCTTCTATCCAAAAAGAATGTCTGGGTTTTCCGCCCTTATTCATTATTACACTTTTTAATAACAACTCTGCACATAAGTAGTTGACAATGACAATATCATAAATCATAATACGCAATATCACATAACGCCAACGCAAATCACGTTTGATTGATCTAAAATAAAGAGTAATGTATGATACGTACACATATGTATGAAACTAAGGCACGTATCATACTTAGTATAATACGTAGGATACCTATGTATGATTCATAAGGTATGATACGTTCCCAACCCTGGCTGGAGTTGTGCTCTCTCTGTCTAAATGTGATAAGGTGGGGATAAAGGAGAGAATAAGATAGAGTAGGTTAGGTTAGAAGTTAGAAGAAATAAGGTGCCTTCTCCGCCTTCTCCGTCTTCTCCCACTCTCTCTCAAATGTGAGAGAGAGCGGACAACTCAATCACTATCCCTGTCCTTCCATGTCGGCGTGCGTGCACTCATAAGATGGCGCTATTATATAAGTCTATACTCAAAGCCAGTTACGACAGTAGCGTCGGCACCTTTGATGTTACGGTATAAGAATCTCATCGCCATATTCTTGGTTGAAAAATGCGCCAAATTTAAAAATATTAAAGATGTGAAATGTTCACTACAAATCCTATAATTATTATATAATTTTTCTAAAGATGTTTCTATATATCTATTACAAAATTTTAACCATAGTTGAGCTTTAGAAAACATGAAAATTAGTATTTTTAAATAAAAAATAATAAGAACTATAAATCAAGTTAAGTTTAACTGACAATAAGCACAGTTTAACAATAAGCTTGATGCTACATAATTAAAATTACAAAGATCTTTCTAACAAGAATGTAATTTATTTATTGTCGTATTATATAATATATATATATATATATATATATAACATATATAACATATATATAATAACATTAATAAATTTTACCTTTGGATCTTTCGGAAATCTAAAAAAACTAATTCCCTTTATACCTGTAACGTTTTTGATCGCGCAAGCATATCCACCCATTTTTATTACTTTTTTATTATTTTATATAGCCTATTCATAATCTGTTTATAACCTATTCCATTATAATAACATAAATCGACAATGTCACTATATTGTTGGTTGGATTTTTCGCGCATGCATATTGTAATTTAGGACTCTGATTTTCGTCTACTGTCGTAACTGGTTAAACTATGGCTTCAGGGTGCCGTCCCATGGACATCAAAATAATCGGAAAACGGAATCGGAAAGGTGGAATGGTGGGCAGCTAATCAATCGACATCATTCCGTTCCGCTTTTTCACAGCTGGGTTTCCCATGGTGATTATTTTTCGGAACAGACTTCGGCGTAATGTGCGTAAATTCAAATATCTAACTGTTACTTAAGAGAGTGTTGTGATAAAGTTGCCGTTTTATATATTTTGATAAAAAAGGGGAATGTGATGTCATCTGTAAGTATTGTGATTATGATATGTATGCTGAGTTATGTTAGATTATAATGTTAATTTAATAATAGAAAGAGTCATACATTTCTAACTAACATTCCATATAAAATATGCTTATAGTAGTTAAAATTCAATTACTTTACTTATTTGTATGATGTCATTTATTTATTATTATTAGACAACATTTAGAACATGACATCGTTGTAATTGGCAAAACAGGAATGTTGATAAAGAACATCCATTTTCAACACCCATTCATAGTAGTCATATTTTGTTACCTAATTTAATTTTGTTACCTAATTTAATTTTAATCAAAATATATAAAACGGAAACTTTATCACAACACTCTCTCTTAAGTAACAGTTAGATATTTGAATTTACGCACATTACGCCGAAGTCTATTCCGAAAAATAATCACCATGGGAAGCCCAGCTGTGAAAAAGCGGAACGGAATGATGCCGATTGGTTAACTCCCCACCATTCCACCTTTCCGATTCCGTTTCCCGATTATTTTGATGTCCATGGGACGGCACCCTCAGACTTTTCGCACACACACATACAATACTTTGGTCCATATTCTGAGTCCTCTTTTATCGATAAAAGTGCCTCTAAAAATGGCTTATAAGCCTTCTGGTTGGCTACGAGCCACTTTTAGAGGCACTTTTATCGATAAAAAAGGATTCAGAATATGGACTTTTGTATCTATTCTCATATACACACACATTATAATATACGCTCTCACACACACACACACACACACACACACACACACACACGCACGCACGCACCACACACACACACACACACACACACACACACACACTTGTACACCACATCCACACACAGATTCAATAAAGATATTTTTTTTTACGCACTCATTCGTCTCGTTACTTACCTGAGTCCGACGGCTATCCGTAAATTAAGCTATATCTTGCGATATTCAAACACGGAAAATCGTACGTTACAATTTGAATTTGTGCAATAATCAGCCCTGCAATCCGTCATTTTTTCTTCTGTATGCAAAAGATATACATATAATTGCAGAGGTTATATGAGATAAAGGCTGTGTTCCAAAATTCACTGCTAGTACTGAAAATCTATAGCGTAAGTCACGTAAGCTATAGATTTTCAGTACTGGCAGTGAATTTTGGAACATAGCTAAAGTAATATATACAGATTTGATTATTTATCTCTGTTTATCTTTATATTCTCTCTTCTTTTGTTTCCGGATTTTAAAACCAATATGGCGCGGCCAATAGAAAACGTAACCAGTTATTCTTCCTTTCTAGAGGATCCCTAGGATAAACCAGCAACGATTGTCCAATCAGAGAGTTATATTTTGAATTGATCAATTGACGACGTGATCAATAGGATGCCACCCGAACGCGGCCATCAACGAACAAATGTATAATTTTGGAACATCCATCGAATAAAATTTTTCTAGGGGAAACGGTTTTTGAACATAAATATCTATTTCATTTTTCAGTTTATTTACGTATGTAATGCCAGTGTAACGAAATTTGGTTAAAGGACAAGTTTTACATGTTAAAAAGTGTTTATAATTTGTAACATTGTGGATATTGTGACCTATTTATTGAAGAAAATCTGTAAAAAGAAGGAATCTATCAAACGAAATGAACGCACCTCCAACCTTTGAATCATTCTTGCTATATGAAGGAGAAAAAAAGTATATGTATTTGATATCCTAATTTCATTGTTTGAGATATATCATCTAACTATATATGAGATATATGTACAATTGAATCATATAATCTTATATACATTTTTTCTTATATGTTTATTGTAGAATAATAAAAGAGCAAGATACTAAAGTGCCAAATGCTGCCATTTTTACAATCAACAAAGAGGATCATACTTTAGGAAACATGATTCGCAAGTAAGTATATGAGTTTTTCTTATTCTATCTTTTTTATATAATCAGTTAATAATTGTTTTTGAATCTATAGTCAATTGTTAAAGGATCCTCAAGTATTATTTGCTGGATACAAAGTCCCGCATCCACTGGAACATAAGTTTGTTATTAGAATACAAACGACATCGGATTATACGCCACATGAAGCTTTTATGCATGCCATCACTGATTTAATTGCAGAACTTTCATTGTTTGAGGAACGTTTTAAGGTATGCAATTATAATATAAAATATGAAGGAAAATATTTTATAAAATATTTTATAAATATAATTTTGTATTACTAAATATAATTTGTTTTTTAGGAGGCAATCAAAGAGAAGAAGGAAGGTTTAGATTAAATAAATAAATTGAAGATGTATCTATACATAGTTTATTAAACTTTTTTTTTTTAATTTAATACTTAGTGTTCTTTAAAACCTTAAAATATGTTCATTAAATATGACACATATGCTTTGTAAATAATTAACTTAAACACATTTAATTATGCTAAATCAAATTTGATGTGTATATACTGTGTTTTTATATTTTAAGAACTATAATATTTATATAAATTGCAAAATTTATATGTGTTACATTATATTTTTTTCATATTCCTTACTAATCAAGTATTTTCTCAGAATTATTTGTATAGATAAATTAGATGATTAATAGATATGTGAATTAGTTAAAACATTAGCTGCTTAAGAAATTTATCTTTCTCCTTAAATAGTAATTAAGTTATAGTGTCTCATACTTGAAGTGCATTAAAACATCAGAGTGTTTCTTAAATAAAGCCAAAGACCATATTTAGTAATAATTTTCGCAGAAATTTCTTTCACAAATGTTTTAATTAATATATTTGTGACTCAAATGATTCTGTGTCGATTGACTTCTACAGAACTTAAACTTAAGACTGAAATTAAAAATGAGAGCACTAACTTAACTGTCATTTGTCTTTTCTATTTTAAAGCAAAAAATTAATCTCACAAATGTTTTAATTAATTTCACAATTATCTACAAACTAATCACAAACGATTAAAAAAAAAAGAATTTGATAAGTCAAAACAAGGGTCCAAATTTCCAAAGCTGGTTCACAGTTACTATTTCTTATTCTACATTGGAAGAAAAAAGATAATTTTTGAATAATGCAGTTTAGCTATAAAGAACAGATTTAATATCTAAATGGAGGATAATAGATTTAAATAAATATCAGAAATAATCATCATCAGTATAATATACCTATTTTAATTGTCTTTGGCCCATATTTTAAATCTTCTTTTATCGATAAAAATGCCTCTAGAAGAGACTTATAAGTTTTCTGATTAGCTACAAGTCACTTTTAAAAGCACTTTTATCGATAAAAGAGGATTCAGAATACGGACCTTTATCTATAATTTAATATAATGATCATTCCCTAGTAGCAGAATGACATCAAATGATGTCTTAATTATGTCATAGATGTTTTTAAGACGTCTTGAAGACGTCTTTAGACGTCATCTTACTACCTGGGTTTTGTTATATTAATTGTCAATATTGAACAAAAAATCAAATTAAATTAAGATAATAAACTTGAGACTTCAATCATAAAGTAAAGCATACATAGATTACAAGTGTAAAATATTATAACTATCATATTAGTATCATATGTAAAATGTTTAAAAAATTTCATCTCTGGCTTTATTAGTAGACAAATATATTCCATGCGAAAGAGTCTGCTTATTTGTCATTAATTTCTTGATTTTTAACAAAAATGATGAATATAATCGTATTTATTTAAGATATCTATTATCAAGAATTAAGGATTATTTGTTATCTAAAACTATGCTCAAGCATTGTTTATATTTTTAAACTTAAGTTTAACTTTAACTATCTTTTAAAAAAGATTGCAGTATTAAATATATTTTGAAATATGTATTGCACATAATGTATTATACATGCATGCATATACATATCAAACACAATTTAATAATAAGTTATTAGTCATAAATATTGAAAAAGGATTAGTCTTTTACACTATGTTTTGCAGCTTCATAATCTCACTGAATCTTTGTTAAATCTTTGTATAATTTTAATTTTTTTCTTATAAAACAAATCATGACAAAAAAAATAAAAGTATGTCAATATATGGAATAATAATACCTTCCTAGTTTCAAAACTTGTTGATCTTGCAAATTTGGTTTAGAAAATTTCAAATTGTTTTGTTTTTCCTCTAACTATTTAATCTCTTGTAACAGCTTTTTTCTTTCTACTTCTAGTTTTTCCTATTAAAAAAAGCATTTAGCAATGATAGAATATCCAAAAAAATTAAATGAAAACATGTATAATGCTAATATATATGTGTTAATGAATAAATAAATATACAATTATTACTTACTAAATAGGTATTATGTTTTCACAACTCATTATTTTTATGTTCCAAATTTTGAATTCCTGTATATTGTTTTTCTTCCATAACAGTCAATTTTGATGTTTATAGTTCTTTAATCTTAGATTCATCTTCTGTAAAAATATAAAAATTATATAATTATATATAATTTTGGAGAATATATATAATTTGCAACAAAATTTTGTTTATAATGTTCTACAATGGCCGTAGCTTAAGGTTGTAAGGCGTAAGACTCAAGAAATTGACCAATCACAGTCAAGTCTTAAGAGAATACTCGACTGTGATTGGTCAATTTCTTGAGTCTTACGCCTTAAAGGTCATTCTACAATAGAGTCGTAAAGTCGTAAGTCGTAAGAAATTGACTAATCACAGTTGATTATTCTCTTGAACTTCAACTGGGATTGGTCAATTTCTTACGACTTACGACTTTACGACTCTATTGTAGAATGACCTTAAGGTCCATATTCTGAATCCTCTTTTATCGATAAAAGTGCCTCTAAAAGTGGCTCGTAACCAATCAGAAGGCTTATAAGCCACTTTTAGAGGCACTTTTATCGATAAAAGAGGATTCAGAATATGGACCTAAATCTCCTTAAAAATCTCATTGTAGACGATGCTTAAGGTCTATATTCTGAATCCTCTTTTATCGATAAAAGTACCTCCAAAAGTGGCATATGAGCCTTCTGATTGGCTACAGGCCACTTTTAAAAGCCCTTTTATCTATAAGAGAGGATTCAGAATATGGACCTAAGGCCGGTATTCATAGTCCGATCTTATATTTAAGATTGTCTTAAGTCTGGTCTGAGGTTGACCTCATTCAACCAATCAAATAGCTGCGTAGCATTTCAAGCTCGAACTTAAGACAATCCCAAATATAAGATCGGACTATGAATACCGGCCATATATTACTCAACTGTTGAATTCGCTGAATGCAAATCTTCTATTAAGGTGCCATTTCATACATCGTTCTATCGCTCGATTTTAGTGACATAATGACGTCACGTAATCGCCAGTGACGGGATTCTGTAATTGGATTTTTCCAACTACAAACGACATTCACGAGCGATAATTTTGAAATTTTAAGCTTCAAATGAATAATCAAAGAAAAAATATATAATTTTGTAATAAACATTAAATATAAATAATAATAATATTTTATAATGTAATTTTATATATATAATAAAACATTTTATATTTTTTACATTTTTTTATATATAATAAAAATGTAAATATAAATCTGCTATATAAGATTACGTTAAAAATCTTTTGTGTAATGGCAAGAGAACATTAAAATAAATGAAATATTTTTATTTATAGAATATGTTCAAACATGCGGATTATGTGAAACTATTTGTAATGAGGATGAAGTACCGACGCATACATGTCTATTTCCAATTTTATTACGGATAAAAATTTGTTTTTTTATCCTATATTAGGTAGAATATTTGTATTTATAAATTTTATATTAAGTTAATTACAAAAATAATTAAGAACTGTCGCTACTGCTAATTTTTTCTTTATATTGTTCTGCTTTATATTATTTTCATTTATAATTTTTGTGTACTAAATCATCCAATTATAATATTTTCTTGCTTGTAACATTGTTTATATTTATTTTATACTGTGCATACTTAACGGAACTTTTCTTTCTAAATTGCTGCTGGAGCCTTTTTCAGATGCTCAATAGCTAGTCGCTAGCGACAATCTAGTCACGTGACTTTTTTATCCCTCAAAACGAGCGATGAGCGACACATGAAAAGGTATCTTTATTTCTGGATCCATCATGTCTACTTGGTAGTCTCGAAAATTTATCCAAGTTCGGCAGTCTTTAATATCTTCTTGTCGGTGCTTGATCTCACATGTACATACGTGATTTTCACTTGGTGCGTATCCCCACCAATACGATTGCGTGTTGCTCGCCCAGATGGTGTATAAAGTTGTCGCGTCTTAATTCTAGCATCACTGGTGACGCGTCGTTACGTTACGCGTCGCTCTCCGACGAAGCACTCTGCTCTGCCCGAGCACTTTATCGGAAACGGTGCCGCAAAGTAGTTGTCAAAATGGCGGCGTTGGAAGGCGTGAATCCGAATTGCGAGGTGGTTCGCGGGCAAACGTTCGAAGTCGGGCCGCGTTACACGAATCTGTCATACATGGGCGAGGGTGCCTATGGCATGGTCGTGTAAGTATTTTATTGTATCTAGCGTGCCGATTCACCGTTCCGCACTTAATGCTTGATTTTTTTTCGAGGCCGTCATCTGACAGAGATAAACATTAAGACCTAGAGACTAAGGCGACGCGTATCTCGATTGCGTCATGAATGGCGACAACTTTTGACAGTTCGTGCAACGTGCATCATCGTCGCGGATAGCTTGCCGATATTTTCGACAAGTGTGTCCGCGACAAAAACCGCCGATCGCGAATACCTAACATACACGACACATTCGTGCACCACTCGCATCACACACACACAACATGCGCGCGCGCGCGTACACGTACATATGTGTACACCTTTATTTTGTACCGCCACTTTCGAACACATGTCACGCCCCTCTCACTGTATTTTTCTCGCTGATCTATTGTCTGTTTCTTTTATATCTGCTCTCCTCTCTCTCTTTCCATTGTTCCATTCTTTCTTCTTATCGGCTTTATATTTTCTTGGTTACCCCCCTTTATTGATGTTAATAAGACGAAATTGCACTTTACCAATCTTATCGTTTTTATCGATGTATTATCTAATATGTACAATCATATAACAAGCCGCGATGGATTTCGTAGAAAACAAATGTTTATTGCCCATTAAAAGCCCGTATTTAGTCAAATTATATTAAAATTCAAGATTGAAAGTTAAAAATTTGACTAATCGGAACAGAAGAGGAAGATTTAAATTTGACTAATCAGAACTGAAATTGCTTGATTGGTGAAATCTTAATCAATTGATTGATCAGTATCAATATCAATCTTTAATGCATACTTTAATATAAGCTTAATGCTTTTTTCTGCTGGCATAGGTATAGATTATTCTTGTATCTCTTTTATTTTTATTACAGTTATTATTGTAACACGCATACGCTCGCACGCACACGCAACATAAGCCAAGGAACTAGCGATAACTTGCGTGGCAAAATCTTTAGAAATAAATACAAATTAAAAATATTTTTTTATTTTAATAATATATTGTTTGATAAATTTGAAATTAATTTTTTGATATTTACGATATTGAATTAGTATTATTCTTGTGTGAATTAAAATATTGAAATATTAATGATAATTTTGGAATTATAAATAAAATAAAGGGCTTTTCATATTCTTAATGTTTTGATATATCTTAATTATGTGCTTTGTAGATTTTGATTTAAGATATACTGAATTAATATGTATTGAAAAGTTATACTGATTTAATATATATATATTAAAAATTATAGTATCTAGTATCTAGTATTTTCTCTATTTTATGTAGTATCCCATACAGCACCGAAAGATTGCAAAAACGTTGCATAAACCTAACACTAAAACATTGTAATATTACATAGAAATTGCGAAATATTTCTGCAACATTACTGCAAGTTTGCAACAATGTTGAAATGTCCGCCCTCAGAAATATTACAATGTAAGATTGTAGTAATGTTATGGCGCAACGTATTTGCAATATTAAAACGCGTTTTGCTACAAATGCAGACCGTTTTAAATTTAATAAATAAACTTTGAAAATATAAAGAAATATTTAAGAAAGATAAGAAGAAACATTTACCGCCTTTGAAAAAGAAATATCTATTAGTGTTTTTTTATCAAATGTATCTTATTAAATATTTATCTGAATAATATACGTACAATTATTTTACATACATTCGATACCAGAATATTTTAATACGTGCAATAAATGAATTATTTCCCATTTACCCATTCAATGAAAAAAATCTGTTTAATATCTGAATCCCAACGAGGAATCCAGATTATTGAACAAATTATTTGTTTAATAATCCAAATCCCTTATTAGGATTCAGAATATTAAATAAATCAAGTCAGTTTATTAGAAATTTAACTGACACAAGACAAAAAAATATAATTATTATAATATAAATATATTTATATTAATCTTTTGTAGGCTTTATATTCACTTTAGATGAAAATTCGAATACGAATTAAGTTTGATGTCGCCATATAGTGGCAAGTAAAGAAACACATGTTATACGTTTTCGCTATATTAAAATGTTGCTGCAACATTGTCAAAGTAATATTACAAAATAATGTCTCTGCAATATTTCTGCATTACAGTGCTATGTGCAATGTTGTAACATTGCAGCAATATTGATGCAAGCTTTTGTGCTGTATGGGATATCTAAAAATAATTTAATTTTTCTCTATTTTTATCAAAGTTTTTATTTAATTATTTATATGAATCTTGTGTTAATAATAAGACATTTTCAATATTTTAATACTTTTTTAGAATTTTACTTTATTATTTAATATAGTTCTCATTATTAATAAATATTAATAATATTTCAAAATAATGTCAGTTAATAATATAAAAAAATACTTGTTATCACATTTGTTATTTATTTAATTTATTTAATTATACTTTTTAACATTTTTATTCTATTATACATTATATTGGATACATACATTAATGATTAGAATTTTAATAAATTGATTAAAGAAGGAATAAAGAAATTAAGCAGCATTGTTCCTTGATGTATCACTTAAGAAATATCTTCAATTGTGATTCTATTTGGATCATTTCACATCAAATTAAATAAATTCCGCCACGTATTCTACATCATGACAATAGCTTCAAAGATACACATTCCTTTATAGATAGAGATAGCTTAAGAAATCAAGTTTCTTTATAATAATGGAAAAGATAAATATGTGATGTTTAAAAGATAAATATATATGTAACATTCAAAAGATATAGATGTTATAAAATATAGATGTTAGGTGAAGCGAAGGTTCTAGCTTTTCTTCGAAAGAATACTTCAAATTACAAATAAAGTGTTTGTGCTTTACTGCAAATAAGTAGATTAAAGCAATTTTCTAAATAATATTTATTTATTTTGCAAATCTGTATAAAATGATTTAATTCTCGTATAATACATACTTATACAGAGTGCGGCAATAACTTTGTTCACTTGATGCTCACTCTTCGCTATTTTTAGAGATATGAAAAAACTGTAATTATGAAAGTTGTATCAAAAGGGTCATAATATGTTACATTTTTTCCATAAGTGGAAACGCTTCAGAGATTTACAAGGTTATTTTTTAAATATGGAGGTAGAATAATTTTTTTTTTATATAAATCGATTCCTCATCAAATTCCGCGTAAAAAATTATAGGAGTAGGATGGCTAAAAATTGAATAGTTTATGAGGTAATTTATATCTTACGTTGACATAATTTTTCACAAATTATAAAATCGTTAAATACTTATTTTTTTATTATCGTATCTTAATATTATGTACAAAATAATAAGAGAAATCAATTGGTGTAAAGAAAACAATCATTTTTAAGAAAAAAATATGTAACTCTTTGTTGCAAATTTATATTTTTTCTTAACAGCAATTACGTGTTTTCTTTCACATTAGTTGGTTTCTCTTAAGTATTATTTTGTATATAAAAGTATTAAGATAAAATAATCAAAATAATATCGAATGAATATTTTAAGAGATACTTCATATTTATGTAATATTACGTCAACTTAAAGTATAAAATATATCGTGTTAATTACATATATTTAATTTTTGGCCATTCTATCTTATAGTTTTTTAAGCGGAATATTGCGCGGAATCGATTTATATAAAAAGTATGGTTTCGTATAAGAAAAATGAAGATAATTTTGAAATCTTTGATGCATCCAGTTATGGAAAAAAATATTCTACCTAATAAATATACTAAATATACTAACGTGTTATTACTCTAATACCGTACAATTTTTATATAATTACAATATTACATTTCTATTATATTTTATAGCAAAAGATTATCATGTAAAATATATTATTTTTATTTCATAATTTTATTTAGAAAGAAATATTACTTCTGATTCTAAAAGATTGTCTTGTTTCTAAAGAAATTAAAAAAAAAAAACAATTTTATTTTATTCAAATAATCTAAAGTACATAATTATGATGGACACATCATAGAAAAATATCTATAAAATGTAAGAATGTAGTATAAATGTAGGTTGAACGCGTTAAAAAATTTTTGATAAATAATAAATATTCTTTGATAAATAATAAATATGAATAAATATATATTTGTGACACTATTTTACAGATCTGCCTATGATAACGTAACCAAAACGAAAGTAGCTATTAAAAAAATTTCTCCATTTGAACATCAAACGTATAGCCAGAGAACTTTGAGGGAAATAAAAATTCTTACGAGGTTTAAGCATGAAAATGTAAGTTAACGTGTATAATTTGTATAGTCTAATATTTTTTAACTCATTATTGTTATTAATTAACTTAATTATCTTTGCAACAGATAATAGATATAAGAGATATATTAAGAGCACCTAATTTAGAGCAAATGAAAGACGTATATATTGTTCAATGTCTGATGGAAACTGATCTCTATAAATTACTGAAGACACAAGTAAGTAATTTGCAGTAAATTCATTTGAGTAAATACTGTTTATTCTAATATAACATGATAATAATAAATAATGTAAATTATCTGTGTATATGTATTGTGTGAAAATTGTATGTGTGTGAAATATTACATATTGATATACAGGGTGTCTCAAAAGTTCCGGCCCGGTCGAATATTTCATAAACTATGCACTTTAGAAAGAAATGTTTCAGACAAAAGTTGTATGGCTTGAAGGGGGAGGCCATAAGATAGTGTCATTGGTTTGACCTTGAAAAGTCGTTTGAAGATTACGTGAAGGTCACCTTCAATTTTTTAAATGGAACCACTTATTTTTTATTACATATTCGTGTAACTTATCTTGAGAGCTTTCCAAAACACTATAATAAAGTATTTCTTCATTGAGTACTTTTCGAATTATGAGGCTTGAAATAATTTCTCAAATTTGCATAAACTATAAAATATTTGTAAAGTATTCATTTTTCGAAGTATTCATTTTTTTTATCTTACTTTAATAATTTTATGTACAAAATAATAAGAAGAATCAATTAGTGTAAAGAAAAAGATAGTTGTTTTTAAGAAAAAAATATGTAATTTGCAATTAACAATTACATATTTTTTTTTTAAAAAACAACTATGCATTTTCTTTACACTAAATGATTCCTTTCATTATTTTGTACATAAAAGTAAGTAATATGAGGTAATCGAAAAATGAATATTTTACAAGATATTTTACGGTTTATATAAAATTAAGAAATGATTTCAAGCCTCATAACTCGGAAAGTACTTAATGAAAACTCACTTTATTGTAGTATTTTCGAAAGCTTTGGACGTGAGCTATCAGAATATTTAATAAAAAATAGGTGGTTCCATTTAAAAAATTAAAGGTGATCTTGACGTGATCTTCAAACGACTTTTCAAGGTCAAACCAATGACACCATATTATGGCTCTCTTCAAGCCATACACCTTTTGTCTGAAACATTTTTTTCTAAAGTGCATAGTTTATGAAATATTCGACCGGTCCGGGACTTTTGGGACACTCTATATGTCATAATATACATCATATGTCATACACATCATATTTTGTTGACATTAGGATATCCTGTGGATATTCTAATCTTATCTCGGAACATATTCAGAATGTTTTGAGCAGTAAAAAATACTCGAATATTAATTTCTAAGTCGTCCTCAGGATATCTTGTCATCCAAGGTGTTCGAAAAGCTATAGGAAATCTTCCCACTCGTCATGTATTAATCAATTAATCAATATTACTGAAACATTGCTCTCTCTGCCATATTTTATTTCAAATATTATATCTCCCAATAGTATTACAGAAATATTTCACGACCGTTTGTGCAATACTTCTGCAATGTTTCAATGTCCATAATCATTTCCAATCTGCAACCTTGTCGAAAAATTTCATTAATATTTCGATAATATTATTGAAATATTACTTTTTTATTTCTGATAAATGAATATCTTGGAAATTTATAAAAATATATAAATACTGGCGCGCGTAACAATAAAAATAATATACGCAATAAATGGGCTATTTCTCATTTATCCGTTTAATTTCAAATAATTTGTTTAATATTCCCAATAAGAGATTAATAATTTATTAAAGAGATTAATAATTATTAAACAAATTATTTTAAATTAAATTAATTTATCAGAAATTAAGAAAGAAGAAATATACTTTGGATTTTATGTTATAGTAAATATAGTTTTTTATATACATTTTATGTTTATTTTATATAGATTTTATTTTATTTATTTTATATAGATTTTTATTTATTTATTTATTTATTTTATATAGATTTTATGATGAAAAATGATGGAATATGAATTAGTTAAGTTTGGTGTAGCATCGCGTAGCGACAAAGCGAGGAGATACAGTCTATGCAATATTACAGAACATACGATATAAAGCTTTTTTTAGCAAAGTTTTTTACTTTTCAGAAAGATTTCAAAAATATTTCAAATACAATATTATAAAAAACATGATGCAGATATATTTCGGAAATATTTCAAATACAAAGTTACAATTGAAGTGTTACTGAAATATTTTTGAACATTATAATATTTTAATAATATTACACGCCGAGTGGGTTAGACACTCATAAGCATTTATAAGCGTTATTTTTATTTATTACAGATAGTAAAAAATATTCCAAAATCATCCAAAATGTGACCAGGATGTCTTGAGGGATTTTATAAGATGTTTTATAAGATGTGTTCAGGATATACGCCTCAAGACATCCTGGATATGTGTAGGATGATATTAGGATTTTTATCCTTTCTTTGAATTTAATGAATATTAATGGAAGAGTTTATACCTTATTGAAGTTTTTAACATCTTAAAATTACTTCAAACATTTTATTATAATTAATGAAGTCCCCAAATACACAAAATATTTAACATTAATATAAATATCCCAGGACATCCTGGACATTTTCAGGATATCCTGAGGATATCTTGTGTTATCTAGGTATGTTATATTTATGAGTGGGGAAATTATAACTAATTGGAATAATTTATTTATGTAATATTAACTATGATATATTCTTCAGTACTTTTATTTTTGTATAATATTAATATTCCAGTATTTATTGAGTAATTATTCTTGAAGTAAAACTGAAATTAAATTGCAAAAAAAAAAGATAAGAAAAGCGATATAAACTCGCAAGCAAGAATCTGAATAAAATTTCTGTTTTCAGGCTATTAGTAATGATCACATATGTTATTTTCTGTATCAAATATTGCGAGGACTGAAATATATACACTCGGCAAACGTGTTACACAGAGATTTGAAACCGAGCAATCTGCTATTGAATACCACCTGTGACCTTAAGATCTGCGACTTTGGCTTAGCGAGGGTCGCAGATCCGGACCACAATCACGCGGGTTTCCTCACAGAATATGTGGCCACAAGATGGTATAGAGCTCCGGAAATTATGCTTAATTCTAAGGTACTTAGGCAATTTTTTTAAATGAAAATGTTTATTTAAAAGATGAAGATTCGCATACGTCGAAAGAGAAAAAAATCTAATATAATTACTTTAATATAATTCGCTTTATTATAGGGTTATACAAAGTCTATAGACATATGGTCGGTTGGTTGTATCCTGGCAGAAATGCTCTCGAGACGAGCGATATTTCCTGGCAAACATTATTTGGATCAATTGAATCACATCCTTGGCGTTCTCGGATCGCCCTCGCCGGAGGATCTAGAATGCATCATAAATGAGAAAGTATTGAATTATACTTATGTTTGTGTCTTATTAAAATCTAATTATTAATTTCTACAAATGCATTACGCGCAATACAATTTGTATATACAGGGTGAACCAAAAGTCTGGATACAGTCGAATATCTCGTATAGAACGCATTTTAGAACAAAATGCTTTAGACAAAAGTTGTAAAGATTAAAAAGATGTATTTAACTGTAATATCCATTTGACATTGAATGGCGTCGCCAAGGTCAGGGCAAGGTTAACTTGAATTTTTTAAATAGAACCCGCTATTTTTCATTGCATATTTTTGTAACTTACCCCGAGAGCTTCCCAAAACACTATAATAAATTATTTTTCCCTCAAGTACTTTTTGAGTTATAAAGCTTGAAATTATTTCTTAATTTTACATAAACCGTACAATATCTTGTAAAATATTCATTTTTCGATTATTTTAATGTTTTTATATACAAAATAATGAAAAGAATTAATTGATGTAAAGAAAACACATAGTTACTTTTAAGAAAAAATATTTAATTGTTAATTGCAAATTACATATTTTTTCTTCGAAATAACTATGTGTTTTCTTTATACCAATTGATTCCTGTCATTATTTTGTACATAAAAGTATTAAGGTAAGATAATCGAAAGATGAATAAATAAATTTACAAAATATTTTACGGTTTATGTAAAATTAAGAAATGATTTCAAGCTTTATAACTCAAAAAGTGCTTGAGGGAAAAATATTTTATTATAATGTTTTGGAAATCTCTCGAGGTAAACTATAAGAATATGCAATGAAAAATAGGGGATTCTATTTAAAAAATTCAAGTTGACCTTGCCCTGACCTTGGCGACGCCACTCAATATCAAAGGGATATTACAATTAAATACATCTTTTTAATCCTTACAACTTTTGTCTAAAGCATTTTGTTCTAAAATGCGTTCTATACGAGATATTCGACTGTATCCAGACTTTTGGTCCACCCTGTATATTAATTTGTACTTTGTTTGATGACATTAAAGCACTTTGATTTCAGGCACGCAATTACCTACAGTCTTTGCCATATAAACCAAAAGTAGCATGGACGAGTCTCTTTCCTAATGCTGATCCGAGAGCTTTGGATCTTTTGGACAAAATGCTAACGTTCAATCCCAATAAACGCATTGTGGTGGAAGACGCGCTGGCACATCCCTATTTGGAGCAATATTATGATCCTGCCGACGAAGTAAGCTCTATTCACTGTAAAATTGCGATTATGAGATATTACTGCTATGACACTTTATATTCCAAATTAATATAATTTCTCTCAGCCTGTTGCAGAAGAGCCATTTAAATTTGACATGGAGTTGGATGATCTCCCAAAAGAAGTATTAAAACAGTATATTTTTGAAGAAACCCTATTGTTTCAAAAGAATCATCAAGAAAACGCTATGTAGTCGATTGGTGAGTATTAAATGCGGCTTCTTCTCTGAATTGCCAATTTCATGATGTACCAATAATCAAGTGCTTTTCTCTCTTTTTCATCAAGCATGTTCAGCATTGTCGAAATTTTAATAACGGATAAGCGTGATAATTGAATGAAAAATAAAAAAAAAAACAAACAAAAGAACAAGCAGAACAGCAGAATGGGTATGAAGGACGCGTATTTTTAATTCGCCGCTTTATCGCTGCTCTAATTAATGACGAGACATAAGTGCTAAAGTATTGACGAAAGATGTAGTTCAGCGATCAACGAACGATTAATCGTGCCGATTAATCGAGGGTGAGTGAGGCAATCGTACATAGTCTGTACATTCGCATGTTCTTACCAGAAGAAAGAGAATATAGTGTTTCTTACGTTATACCGAACATAGCATAATATTTCACAATTGGTACAATATGTATTTTTATTTATATCATCGTCGTATCGTACTGCACTGTACCGTCTGTCTGTGATTTAATTGTGAACTGCGAGCGTGACGAGATGTAACACGCGACATATTTTGTCTTTATATTATTGTTCTCTCTATGGAATTATCCCTTTCCGGGAACCGGAAATAGTTGCGATTATATCGCGTAATTGTACGACATAATCAGGGCAATATATATATATATATATACATATACATATATACAGGGTGTAGACCACCCGTGCCAGCTGAATATCTCAAAAACCGAGAATGACAGATAAAAATGTTTCCTACAAAAGTTGTAGGGTTTCGAGTAACGCATTACATAGCAATATCAGTATGACTTTGAAGAGTGTTGTCAAGGTCATGTAAAAATAATATAAAAATTTTTAAATGGAAAGTAATACTATTTTTTATTGCATATTCTTATAGCTTATCTTGAGAGCTTTCCAAAACACTATAATAAATTATTTTTCCATGAAGTACTTTCGAGTTAAGGCTTGAAATCATTTCTTAATTTACTTAAACCATAAAAGATCTTAAATGTAAAATATTCATTTTTCGGTTATGTTACCTTAATACTTTTATGTACAAAATAATGAGAGGAATAGTGTAAAGAAAACACATAGTTGTTTCTATGAAAAAATATGTAATTTGCATTTAACAATTCTATATTTTTTCTTGAAAACAACTGTATATTTTCTTTACACCAATTGATTCCTCTCATTATTTTGTACATAAAAGTATTGAGTAATCGAAAAATGAATATTTTACTAAATATTTTATGGTTTATGTAAAATTAAGAAATTATTTCAAGTCTTATAACTCGAAAAATGCTCGATGAAGAAATACTTTATTATAGTGTTTTGGAAAGCTCTCAAGATGAGCTACAAGAATATATAAAAAATATATAGGGTATTCCATTTAAAAAAATTGAAGTAATCTTCGCATGACTTCGTAATCTTCAAATGACTCTTCAAGGTCAAACCAATGATACCCTCTTATGGCCCCTTCAAAATCATAGACTTTTGTCTGAAACATTTTTCTCTCTCGGGCTTGGTTTTCGAGATATTTCAATGTTTTCAGATAAATCGGCCACCCTGTATATATATATATATATATTCGACTTTTCGTCTCGATGCGAAAATCTTTAAATATCAGATTCACCTCTATAAACGTTTACTGACGGAGGACGCTTAAAACGTATATTCGTGTAAAATTCATCTCGTATGATGTTCTTCGTCTCATGTGTGTACGTGATGATTTTGTGTACACGTATGTGTGGCAGAATTTCTTTTGGTATTTAATCTGCTCGTGATAGTTAACCATTATAACAAGTACGCGATGTATAGGCGCTACTATAATTGAGTATACGAGAGGATAATAGAATATAATTTATGTTGAAAAAAAGCGTGCTCTCTGTTTCTCTCGTTCTCTCTTTTTTCTCTTTATCTCTCTTTCTCTCTCTCTCTCTTTCCAAACGTGTGATAGTAACGATGATGCTTGAATAATACGAATAAAACAATAAATTAAGTAACATGTGCAAGAAATTTTCGTTCCCATCTTTGCCATTCGGAGATTTTGAAAATCTTACGTGGCATATAAACTTGAGCATATTCACTTGAGTTCGCTGATAAAAATTTATTCGCATTAATTAAAGTCAATTGGAAGTACTAAGAATTGAGTTTGTCGTCAATTGATTTCGATTGCCATTCAATTTTGTCGAATTCACAGGAAGAACTTTCTCCGACTACTATTTAGTAATAAGCAGTTTAGTATTTTAGCTTAATTTTAAGCAAGAATTAAAAAAGAGATGAAAGAAGAGATGAAAGAAAAGCTGAGAAGAGATATGGTACTTCCTCTATTAACTGTTACCGATATTCACATTCTTCGTGACGCATCCAATAAATTGATAATTAAAGAAAGATTCGTAAGAGATCCTTATCTAGATTTAAGATGCATTTTTAGTAATTACGGATTCTTGTGATTCGCACATTCGTCTTGACGTTCTTCGTCTGTTAACGTGCGAAAGAATGTCCGATATACATAATAGCGATCCCAATAAACACTGTTTGTTGCAATAGTATAACATGGAAGTAATATAACGCAAGTTACCCATATGACTGTAATATGTCATATATATATTATTATTTTGTAATCAGTGTTTGCTGTAGATAATTTTAAAATTATCTAGATAAAGATAAAGATAAAAATCCTTAAATTTATCTTAGATGAGATAAAGATAATTTTGCTTTTACTTAATCTAGATGAAAGATGAGATAATTATTGCGATAATCTAAATAATTATCTAGATATTTTTGTTTATTTTAGAAGACTATAAATATTTGTAAAAAATGTGATGCAAATTATAAATGAGATATTAAAATCATAAACACATATTCTTTCTCTTTTCCTAAAGAATATTTAAATAATAGCAAAAAGGTATATAAATGATAAATATTTATTTATTAATTTATTTTTATAATATATTAATAATATAAAAAATATATTTTAGATATTTTAGATAGATTTTTAGAAGCTTGCCTGGAAAACTTTTTTGCATAATGAAAACATCATCTTAGATAATTTTTAGATAAGATGACATATATTTTTCATCTAAGATAAAGATAAAGATACTTTGTATTTCTTCATTTAGTTAAAGATAAAGATGATCCATTTCTTTATCTAAATGATTATCTAGACAATTTTATCTAGATACCAGCAAATACTGTTTGTAACATTACAATATAATAATAACAGAATGTTATTGCAATATGATATTGTTATATACGTGTTCTTATTTTGTCGCTACATGAAATTAGATTTAACTAATTTGTATTCTAAATTTTTTACCATGAAATAGATATAAAGCTTACAAAGGATATTAACATAAAAAAGAATATTAATATAAAATCCCAAGTATATTTCTTTTTCTGAGTTTAATTTCTAATAGGATCCCAATAAAGAATTCGGAAACAGATCATTTGAAATTGCAAGTAAATGTGTGTGAAAAATAATTCATTTATTGCCTATTTAAAAAAGCAAAACGTATCTAAATTAAATCTCGAATTTTATAAATTAATAAGGACATATTTTATTTATTTTATTATTAAATCTCCTGATTCTATCTTCACAAACCAATTCTAGTATATGATATAACAATGATAACATATGTTATATTACATGTTTCATATAGGAATGAAAAATAACGATTAATTAATATTTTATCGATAATACTTTATGTATATTACTTGTAACATTCCGTTTTATTACTTTTACACGACATTAATATAACAGTGTTTATTGGGAGACAACATTCTATAATATTATCATATGTCATGATTTATCTTTCAATCTCTGTCGATTTAATATATCTATATCTTTCTTCGATGTTTATCAATTACGCGCATTCGATTGGCAAAATATTGTCGTGGATAAAAAGAATTAAAGAATATCTCGTGGTTTACACTTTTCTTGCGCACTGCAAGTCCTCATTATAACGTATAATAATTATGTCGACAATTGCAAGTAGTCCTATTCATAAATGTATAATTTCCTCTTGGATAAAGAATCGTTAATTCATAAAACGATGACAATCCTTTGTAGCGACAAATTCTAAATTATTACGTACCAGAGATTTTCTTGGAACTGGTGGATTCCTTGTAACACTCTCTTTGTGTATATAACTCGAAATAAATATATACCTTTTTTCCTGCGATCCAGATGGATCGCTACTTTATTTGCCATATGAATATTTGATAAGCAATGGAAATTCAAGTACAAATAATTTTCGGTACATATTTCTGTTTCTTGTTCTCGATTCCTCGGCGAATTAAAATTTTAATTAATCCCTTGCGTAACACTTATTTACAAGAAATTTATAAATAGTATATTGCGTATACGATCTTTTACGATTTCTTCATTTATTTCGACAGAGAACTATTCGACAATTTATAATGATATGTATATATATTTAGTATATGTATATTATATTTAATATATATATTAAACTCTATTTTTTTTGCTGTGCTTGTTCAAAATTTTTAATCCTAAAGCACAAAAGTGGAGTTTCATGGTATTATTTAGTAGATTATGAGATATTGTAAATAATAGACGAATTTTTTTTTTCAAAAGTAATGATCATTTTCCAAGGCCTTTTTTAAAAACGATGCTTTTAAATCGCTGGAAAGCGACGATAAAATCGTGCGTTCAGCAAAAATGTAAGCCGATGAGAAATCAAAGATGCCATGTCAATGATAATTGGATATGTACTATATGTGTAAATTGTGATACAGGTGATAAAAATTGGAAAAGCGTCAACATTACAAATGCAAAATGTTGCGCATTACACACATAAATACATACACATAGACAGAGGGTATTTTAGATAATGAAAAAAGATCATATGAGATGAATAGATGTGGACACGTTTCTTTTTTGAATTAAAAATTTTGTTTAGAATTATAAATACATTCTATTAAATAATATACTATTTATAATTCGAAAAATCAAGTTGTAAAGAAGTGTTTCGCCGAAAAATCAGTATCGTAATAAACAAAAAAAAAAAAATATTTATAACTCGAAAAGGAAACGTTTTCAGATCCATATTCATATGATTTTTTTTCATCATTATGGTAAGTACAATAGCTCTTAAAATTTGGCCACCTATTTCTGAAACATCCTCTGTGTATTTATAGATAAAAAACATTATCAATATCATCAGGCCTAATATACTTAAAGTTATACGTGTACTTGTTGTTGTTACCGATTCTTATACATATATCCGAACATTAACGGAATGTTTCGTTCGGCGATTTTCGATATTACGATCGACGATTATATCATTGAAATGTAAGAGAGCAAAAGGACAGAGGAAAGTGAAGATCTACATTTTCTCAAGAAATAGACTATTGTTAGTCTTCGTAAACGACGGTTGAAAATTATTAGCGTTTTTACGTAGAATAGAATGAAAGAACTTTGAGAGAAAAAAAGGTCATACGACGACCTTAACGGGCAAGATCGAAATTTTTCACACGTGTGTCAATCAAATGTACGCAGATGCGTGCAGCAAGCCATCGTAAGATTTATTTATATTGGCTCACAAAATTATCTTAGCATCATTTTAAGATAACATAAAAGTATAAAAATATTCTGGTAAAAGTAATTTTACAATTTACGAAAAATTAAAATTTTCAACAATAAATCACAACTTTCTTTAAATTTGTGAAAATTCAATGATAAATTGTAAGTTGTAGTGATTTGTAAAAACTATTTATAAATTTTTGCAAAAAATTTCTATAACTTTTTAGCAGACACTTTTTATGAGCCATGTAATAAACCATTAAATTGTCGATTATCCTTAAAAAAAATTAAATGTAATTAATAAATATGAAATATAGTTGTAAAAAATTTCTATGTAAATTTATGAAAAACTGAAAACATTACTCAAATCACGTAGTTTAACGTAAAATTATATAGAAATACTTTTCTGTATAATTACATGATAAAAAGTTGTAATATTTTTTGCACAATTTTCAAATAAAAAGTAAAATTATTTTTACCAGGATATATGTACATTATACATATATATATATACATACACACACACACACATACACACACAGAGTGTCCCATTTTAAAAAACGCACTTCGATAATTCTTCAACGAAGCATATTCAGCAAAAATGTTTTAAACAAAAGTTGTATGGTTTCAAGGAAGACATAAGATTTTACATAAATCGTAAAATATCTTGTAAAATATTCATTTTTCGATTATCTTATCTTAATACTTTTATGTACAAAATAATGAGAAGAATCAATTAGTGTAAAGAACACATAGTTATTTTTAAGAAAAAATATGTAATTTGCAATTAATAATTACATATTTTTTTCTTTAAAATCACTCTGTGTTTTCTTTACACCAATTCCTCCTCCATGCACCAATTGATTCTTCTCATTATTTTGTACATAAAAGTATTAAGGTAAAATAATCGAAAAATAAATATTATACAAGATATTTTGCGGTTTATAAAATTAAGAAATAATTTCAAGCCTCATAATTCGAAAAGTACTTAATGAAAACTAACTTAATTATAGTGTTTTGGAAAGCTCTCGAGATGATCTGCAAGAATATGCAATAAAAATAGGGAGTTTCATTCAAGAAATTGACGATGATCTTCACGTGACCTTCAAATGACTCTCCAAAGTCAAAACATTGCCACCATCTGATAGCCCCCTTGAAACTGTACAACTTTTGTCTGAAACATTTTTGCTGAAAATGCTTCGTTGAAGAATTATCGAGGTTTTTAAAATGGGACATCCTGTATATATACAAGGTGGACAAATAACTCTGTCCACCTGGAATATCTCCGTTATTTTTAGAGATACAAAAATTTTGTACTTATAAAAGTACGGTACCAAGAGGGCCGTAATATACTACTAATAATTTTTTTGTAAGTGAAGGCGCTTCAGAGATTTCAAGGTCATCTCCATTTTAAATGAACCATTTTTTTATTACCTATTCTTATAGCTTATCTCGAGAGTTTTCCAAAACATTATAATAAAGTATTTTTTCAATGATTACTTTTTAAATTACGAGACTTGAAATAATTTCTTAATTTTACAAAATCATTAAACATCTAGTAAAATATTTATTTTTCGATTATTTTACTTTAATACTTTTTATGTACAAAATAATGAGAGGAATCAATTGGTGTAAGGAAAACATACAGTTGTTTTTAAGAAAAAATGTGAAATTGTTAATTGCAAATTATATATTTTTTTTTAAAACAATTATTTTTTTCTTTACACCAATTGATTTCTCTCATAATTTTGTATATAGAAGTATTAAGGTAAGATAAAAAAATGAATATTTTACTAGATATTTTATGGTTTATGTAAAATTAAGAAATGATTTCAACCCTCAAAAAGTACTCAATGAAGAAATATTTTATTATAGTGTTTTGGAAAGCTCTCGAGATAAGCTATAAGAATAGGTAATAAAAAATGAGGAATTCCATATAAAAAAATGGAGATGATCTTTAAATCTTTGAAGCGCCTCCACCTACAAAAAAAATATTAGTACTATATTACGGCCCTCTTGGTATCGTACAACTTTTATAAGTATGAAATTTTTGTATTTCTAAAAATAAGGAGATATTCCAAGTGGACAAAATTATTGATCCACCCTGTATATATATATATATATATATATATATATATACAGGATGTCCCATTTAAAAACTTATATATATATATATATATATATATATATATATATATATATGTTTGAACGATCTCTGGTACATTAACAAAAATCAGATTTCTTCTCAAAGTATTTTTATCCTCAATTTTATTATTTCTACTTTGGTCCTTCATTAAAGGCAATCGTGAAAGATATCATCTTGTCCGTTCAATTGTATCGCCGTGAATCATCGATAGCTTTTTTGTCACCAAAGTTACATTCATAGTGTTTAAAGCAAATAAATGCATTTAATACGATTGTAATTGAAATCGTAATTCCTAATATTGTAATTGTGATAAAACTGTTTTATTGTTTCTTTTTTAATCTAATTTGCAATTTGTTCGGATTTTTTGTAATAAATAATGTTCATAAATAATATAAATGATGAATATGATAAACAGAAATATTGGATAAAAGCAGATCGATTTTAAAATGCGTGCATAAAGATAATTCAATAAAATTAAAGTACAATTTGCAATACATTATTAATTTAATAATTATGAAATATTATCACAGATTGTTATCAAAAAAGGTGAACACATATTCGTAAAAATGGTAAATAGATTATTTTGAAATTTATTATTAAATTATATAATTGTTTTAATTTATATACAGATATTACTTTTTGAAAATTTAATATAGAACACAGGAAAGAGAGCATAAATGGAAATATATGAATAAGCTATGAATGTAGCTAAACAGCTATTTGAGAAATAAATGTACTTACTGTGTTCTTTTTATCCAATTTCTTTATTACTTCGATTTGCTGCTCCAAATAATTGTTAACCGAGATGGATTACCATAATCCATGTTAATTAAATTATCATTATCGACTATTGTATTTTAAATAGCTATTTCACAAACTATTATTGTGCTAATATTAAAATGACTTTATTGGCCAATTACTCAATGTCTTTTGTTCTATTCGTATATCCCTATAAAATTTTTTAAATTATAAACACTTTCTATGTTGTGACTTTGTCTTTTTAATTTTAGATGCACTCATGAATTAATAAGAATTAAGATCTTATTTAAATTATGCGTACACTCTCGACATGACAGTTTTACAGAAGTCATAATTCTGATCATATTAATGTGATTTAATGACAAGAATATATTTACAAAACAGCGAATATAGCTCAATCATAAGTATTATTTATTTCTTTCTTCACAATGATATCGAGTATATTATCGATCATATTTTCAGATTATTGAGATTATCTTTAAGATATCTTGAGATTATTTCAGAAAGCTATAAAATTATTGTTATTCATTTTCTTCTGGCTAACTTCTATAAAAAGTACATTTTTTTACGCTTCGAGATAATACATATATTGAAAGAGATATTTTCAAAAAATTATCTCATTATTTCTTTCATAATTGCACGAATGACTTAATCAAAATACTTAGTTATCTTTTTTTTTATCCGAAGAAATATACATCAATATATAGATACATGATTTGTCAAATTTACATGAACTATCATTAAAAGCATTCATTATCTCAATGATAAAAAAATGTAGAAATAATAATGATTATTATTATTGGAAGATTGATTATACAGCATAAAATGAGAGTTTTAAATATATTGATATCTTTTCTCTGCTCTCTCTATTATGCATTTGCATAAAAAACTTCCTTAATAAAATCTATTATAATCGAAAATGCATAAATTGTATATACTTGAATAAACATATCTGTATGTTATTTGTAACCAAAATGTTACAAAAAAGTAAAAGATCTTAAAACAATGCACTAAGATAATGAGCACTCTTTACACAAGTTTCAAATTTTTAAACAATAAGTTCATACAAGAATCACTCCGTGCCACTATTGTCTTCTGTATATTTATCATTTTTCACTTCTATTCTTAATGGAGAACGTCCTCTGGTATGATTTCCGATACGTGATCGCAAATCGCCGCTTTTCAAGGTATTTCTCAAGTCGCGGTTACTTGATCGTCTTTAAAACAGAGAAAAACAACTTTCATAAATTAATTATATAACTTAATATACATTAATTAATTATATAAAGTTAATATACACTTAATTAGAAGATATAAAAATAAAAATGATCTCTCTCCTCCTCCCTCTCTCTCTATATATAGGGTTTCCAAGATCACCCGTACGTTCCTTTTAAAATGAAAATAAATAGTTTTTATCAAAAATCGCGAACAATTTTGAAGTAAATCGGATACGCTTTATCAAAAATGGTGATATTTTCAATTTTTGATTCCGACGGAAAATACACCATCTGAATCAGAAGTTGATTTTTTTTTAGGGGAACAAATCTTAAAATTGACCCTGAAAGTAACTGTGATAAAATAACAGAGGCACTTTTAGAAAAAACGTTTAATACAAAAGTTTCTTATTTTTTCACGTACAATTCGAATCTTTAATAAAAAGTACCATGTTTCCTTAAAAAAATTCTATTCCGATCCGGATGGCGTATTTCCGGTCGGAATCAAAAGTTGAAAATATCACCATTTAATAGAGCGTACCCGATTTACTTCAAAATTGTTCGCAATTTTTGATAAAAGCCATTTATTTTTATTTTAAAAGGGGTTTACGGTGATCTGGAACATCCTGTATATATATATATATATGCAGGGTGAACTAAAAGTCTGGATACAGTCAAATATCTCGTATAGAATGCATTTTAGAACAAAATTTTTTAAATGGAACCCCCTATTTTTTATTGCATATTCTTGTAGCTTACCTCGAAAGCTTTCCAAAACACTATAATAAAATATTTTTATTATTTTGATCTGGGACACCCTGTATATTCATACATACATACATACATACATATACATACATACACATACACACATATATATATTATAATAAAATTATACAAAGTTACCAGAATATTTGAAACAAAGATAAGAAGAAAATGAAGAAAAGAGAAAAGGGAAGACGTAAAAGATGCATAAAATATGAAAAATATGGAAAATAATTATAATCATAATATGATAAAAAAATTCTTTTACCTATTTTTTAAATAGCTATCACTTGTGTCGCTTTTTGTGTGATTTAATCTTGCCCAGACAGTGGAAGCAATACGTGGCTTGGGTGGAACTACTTTTATCACGCTTCCTTTAGGACCTTGAACCTCTTTTGCAAGTACATTGCTATCTCCATCACTATCCTCTTCATCTTCCTTATGTTCACCTTCCTCCTCCTCCTCCTCCTCCTCCTCTTCTCCTCTCTCTTCTTCTTCCATCAATGCATACTGTCCATAATTTTGCTCTTTCTTGCCTTCTTCTACCTGATTATCTTCATCTTCCGATTCCTGCCATTCTCCTTCTTCTTTTTCTGATAATTGTGTCTCTTTCTGATAATTTTGCTGGATTACCCCTGAATTATCATGTTTTGATTTCGCTAGATTTGTGTTTGTAACTACTACTTGAATGGGATCACGAAACTGCGTTTTCGTTTTTGGTCTCCTTAATTTCGATCGTAAATCACCACTGTTATTTAAATTGTTGAGAACCATCTGAAGGAGAGAATAATCGTTCATGGAACAAAGTAAAAGAAAAAATTTCTTTCAATAAAAAAAGAAATAATTAAATAAATTGAAAGGAATTAGGCTTTATATGTATTAAACAGCACGACAAGAAAACTAGCGAGCCAACAGCGGATAATAATGCCTAAAAATTCTTTAATTGTATGCAAAAATTTAAACGAGAACGAGGGATATGCATATATTTTACTTGGTGTATTTACCAAGATATAGATTCTCATTTTTTGAGAATTCTATAAAATTAAAATAATTAACTAATAAAATAACTAACTTGATATCGAAGCTTCGCTCGACGTTTTTGTAATTTTTCCTCCTCATCGTCGGCATGCATTCGCATACGGGGAATTTTACTCCGCTTACACCAATTTTCATCGCTATCGCTACCAGAACTAGTTTCTCCCAAGTCTTCCGTTTGTATTGCATCTTTATCTCGGCATTTGATACCCAATCTCTCCTTTATACCACGTACTTGATCTTTAATGCCATTCTTTGGAAGAAAGTCATCCTCCACAATGTCATTCAATCCCCATGTCTCGGATAATGCGCCCCACGGATTTTTCGTTTGATTTTGATCCTCATCTTCTTTTGATAATATATGTTTATTTTGTTGGATCTGCTTGTACATACGTTTACGGGACTCTGTTAGAATTCCTTTAAGACCTGAGAATGTTCATGTAAAAATAAAACCATTCTATAATCTTTGCTCTTACCGACTTAATTACTTTAATCTTTGTTACATGTATATGCACAGAACTGCATACAAGTTTACCTCCAAAGTTGGGATTTCCATACTTTTTGTAGTATTCGCTCTTCTTTTCTGCATTGGCAGACTTTTTATCCATTCTAGTAGCAAATCTTAGAAAAATTCCTTTAGATTTTGGATAATCTGCTCCTTTCCTCCATATACCTGGAGGTAATGGATAATCAATGTCCTTAATGTTTATGCAATCATCTTTCTTTGTGTCCTTATCTATATCAATAGACTCATTTTTTTCATGTACTTCACAGTCTTTCCTATTTTCGGAATCGTTCTCTCGATCTGAACTTTTTGCCACATTACCTACAATTTTTTTGGATAATCCTAGCATAGCTCTGGCTGCCGATAAATTGTCGAACCAGACTACATTGCCTGTAATATGAATAATGAATTATATACCAAATAAATATCAGTCGCAAATAATACATCATGACAAGTGCTTCTTAAACAAAATCAAATTTTAAAGCATACACGAAACATCATTGATCCATTCAATAGACATTGGAGCATAATCTTGGAAATATTTAAACACATCTTTGGTACTCATTTCTTCAGTTCCTCTCATATGGATTACATTTAATCTGGTATTTTTTGCATTCTCACTATCATCCGTGATACCCATACTGCAACATAATATGTATGATCTTATTATTTTTTTTCAAAATCAAACTATATATTTTTTACCTGCTATATAAATTCTCTTCTCGATTCGGCAATTTTTGGACTGTCTCCAATAAGCCAAAACGCTTCGCTCGTTCTTCCATCTTCAATTTTTCCTCTTTACTGAATATATCTATACCCGTTGTAAATGTACTTGTGGATTTTTGATAGTGGCTGTCTGATGTTTGCATTTGAGTCTATTTAGATAAAATAGTTTGTATTTACCTCGTCTTTTTATAACGATATTGATTAACAATAGTAAGATTAATATAATTTTTCTTACCCGCAATTCTGTTGTTGTAGTTGTTCCGATTTTATCTATTTCCTCAATAGGCACCATCTCAACGTCCGAAGATTCATCATACTCGTCCATTGCACAAATATAACGAATGCGCTAGGCGTTTAAATATTATTAAAAAAGCGACTGATTTTCGTAATAGTTTAATCGTTATACGAATAACTGCTTACTAAATATTAAACAAAATTAATAGGTTACACTTTATAAATAAGACAACCACAGAGCGGCAGACATTTGCTGTCAGGACCACCAAACTTCCATGTTTAGAGTACGTTCCAAAAGTTAACTTTCGAAAATTATTTTTCTAGTTATAAAGTTGGTAAGGCCAGGTCTACAATAGGTAATTCAAGCTTTAAGAGATTGACCAATCACAGTCAAATATAAAGAGAATATTCGACTGTGATTGGTCAATTTCTTAAGGCTTTAGGACTTAAATTATCTATTGTAAACCCGGCCTAAAGCCTGCGGCACACCGTATGATTTTTCATACTAGACCGCATGTGAGCGTCTTATTTGACCAATCGTAATTCGATATTAAAAAATTGTCAACTCATCGTAATGCTCACATGCACGAACAAGCATCAACTTTTTTCAATGAACAAAGATAAAATGACACTTGTGTCGACTTGTGTCGTTAAATGGAAAGCATCGTGTGCCGCTGGCTTAAGGCCTCTGGCACATGAAAAAATGTAAGCAGTGAAACGTATAATAATCAGTAAGAAAATCGGCCAATCGGAATTCTTACATTTTCTTACGTTTTAAAAGTCATTCTACAATAGAGTCGTAAAGTCGTAAGTCGTAAGAAATTGACCAATCCCAGTTGAAGTTCAGGAGAATAATCAACTGTGATTAGTCAGTTTCTTACGACTTACGACTTTACGACTCTATTGTAGAATGACCTTTAGTGTGGACCCACACTAACCCTTGGTCCACAATCTTGCTTTAACCAATCGTATTTAATTATTCTTCTCACATTCGATTGTGATTGATTAATTTCTTACGACTCCGTCACTTAAAGCAAGGTTGTGGACCCACACTAATACTTTGGCTGCGTTCGCTTTGTACGCTTACGCGCTGTGAGCATCATTCTGTCTTTATTGCACATCGAATATCAAACGAAGATAGAGCGATGCTTTCAGCGTTAAAATCGTCAAACCGAACGCAACCTTTAACTGAAGATCCAATGACTTCATTCAGTGGACTTAAGCCGGGTCTACAATAGGTAATTTAAACTGTAGGCCAAGTTTTCACTGAGCGCGTCTCGCGTCTCGTCCAATTACAGTGTCTTTTACAAAGTTTATATAAAATGGATATTTAAAGGGTCTTGTGATTAGTTTATTGATCATTACGCTAGCGTAAATAATACGCTCCATGGGACAGCCGATAAAAGTTTTTAGCGCAACATTTAACATATATTTATATATTAAAGCAAATAAATTAAAATTTAAGTGTGCATAACTTTGTTACAATGTCAGAATTTGCATTAATTAATTTAATAAAATACTTGAAAATTTACAAATGTCCAAAAAATATGCAAAGAAGCAATTCGAGGAAAGTTAGGTCAAATATATATAATTTATAAATTAATGAAAGCTGAATTATATCGACGTGTGCCTAGGGTAATCAGCAACGGTTAATCAATCAGAGAGTCCTATTTTGAATTAGCCAATTGGCGAATGTGATCAATCCGGTGCCACTCGTTAAAATCTTAGTTACTTCTGTTTACAGTCAACTTTATCATCATTTCTATCGTCTTCTAGGATACATAAAGCTAAAGCAATTTCTGATTTGTTCTTTAGCTTACGTTTATGCTTTACGTTTATGGTTTTGGCAATTCATGTGCGAAAGCCTTAAGGATGCCATTCCATGGACGTTGGAATAATCGAAAGGACCAGGGCACAAATATTGCCGTAGCGCCTTATACCACCTTAGGGCCTGAGCAGAAAGATGGCCGTAGAGTCGAATCGTAGTCGTAGTCGTAGTGATCTAAGACAGTCGTAATAGTATTGTTCCTCCTAGCACCTATCCGCAATAGCCACATTTTGTTGTCTAATAATAATAAATAAATAACATTATATAAATAAATAAAGTAATTGAATTTTAACTACTATATATATAGCATATGGAATGTATATGGAATGTATATGGAATGTTAGTTAGAAATGTATGACTCTTTCTATTATTAAATAAATTAACATTATAATCTAACATAACTCAGCTACATAATTACAATACTTACAACGACATCACATTCCCCTTTTTTAATCAAAATATATAAAACAGCAACTTTATCACAATACTCTCTTATAAGTGACAGTTAGATATTTGAATTTACGCACACGCCGAAGTTTATTCCGAAAAAAAATCACCATGGGGAGCCCAGCTGTGAAAAAACGGAATGGAATAATGCCGATTGGTTAGCTTCCCACCATTCTATCTTTCCGATTCCGTTTTCCGATTATTCCGACGTCCATGGGACGGCACTCTAAGGCTCAAAAATTTTCAATTAAGTCAATTTATTATAAATTAAACTGACTAAAAAAAAGAAGAAACTTTGGAACTTATGTTAGTACCAATCCTTTATATCCATTCACCAAAAATTAAATACGAGTTTGGTGGTGTAGCGGCAAAATGAGGAACCACATGCAATATTATAGAATATCCTGAAAATTACGAGAAAGAATATACTAATATGAGACATGCAAAGTATATTCTGAGAATGTATGAAAAATAATATACAATAAAAGATGTTATGGGATTATTCTTAGTATTATATTACACCTGTAACGTATATTTACAGTATGAGTATAGAATATTCGAATGATATCATGTGCTGTTAGGGAAGCGATGTCAAAAGTAAAGTTTACATATGTAGATGTAGGATATTGTAGATATTTATGCAAACCTCCGAATATATTTGAAATTTAATAATAAATAAAACTTTATAATAAATATAATTTTGTTTCTTCATTTACATACACACAGTCGAATATAATATTTATGACAAAAATTCGATTTAATTGCATTAAATCCGATTTCATTTTTACCCGAAAAATTTTAGAAATTCAAATTAAAATAAATTACTGTTGCTTACATAAAAAGTGGTTTTATTGCATTGAAACCGATTTAGTTATTATCCCTGAAATCGGAGAATTTTGGATTAAACCGGATTACAATCATTTACTAAAAATTGGATATTATTATAACGAATTGAAATTGCATATTAAGCGAATTATTTTGGATTATACAGTTCATCCGATTATTTGTGTTTATTTAGATTGACAACAATATGGATTAAAATGTAATGATTTCGGATTGAAAATAATTCGCGAAAGCGATATTAAAACCGATTGTAATTTGTTCGGAATTAAAATCGATTACTTTTTAATTCGGGCGCGGATTGAAATCGATTAAAACGGATTATGTTCGGATTATGTATTAATCGATTTTAATCGACCATTTTCGGTAGAGTAACTTTGATTCAATTTCTGATATAATCTCAATAGAGAAACTTCAGATATTAAATCGATTTTATAAGTCGGACAAGTAAATGTCCAATAAACCAAAATGATCCGTTGATTATCTATTTAAGTAAAATAAATTATCATCTATTTAAGATGCATGTTCAGTATGCATATAAATATAAATAAAATTTTTAATTTTATACGAAATAAATAAATTATAATGTAATATTACTATCAATAAGATTAATATTATTATTAATAAGATAGTCAATATATTAAAACAGTCAATATATTAATAATATTACTAATTTTATTTTCAATAAAATATTATTGATTTACAGTGCTATAATAATTTATAAGCGCTGTATCAATGATTCTATTTACTTATAATTCTATTTACTGTTTTCACTGATAATATATTGATTCACTTTTAGAAAGTATGTATCGCAGATAGCAAGCACACGTCATTTTAACGTTCCAAACTGGTCATTTTTGGTCATATGTCGTTAAAATGATTAATTTGTTACATGACTTTATATTGACGTCTTAATATGACATTATTTTGACGTCATTTTTCAGTTATGAAGTAACAATTATTTTATTATTAATATGATTAGTTAGTATATCGATCCCATAAAAAAATCTTTTAAAATTTTTTATATAACATGACTTTCGCGATCAAACTAACAATTGTTAAAGTAAAATTACTGTAAAACCAATAAATTTCACTGTAAAACCAATAATCGCTAGTTCGTTCGTTTACCGCTATGATCTCTATCTCTCTCGTATTTAATTTTAGTCATGAGCATTATATAAAGTTTGCAAAGAGTGACAGATAAAATTAGAAATATTACTTCGATTTAATTTCTTATACAATCTCAATAGAGAGGCTTCAGATATTTAATCGATTTTATAAGTCGGACAAATAAATGTCTGGCTACTTAGTGAAAATTATTCATTCGTTATTTATTTAAAATAATAAGTTCATACATATAATATAAATAAAATAAAATAAATTTTTAATATAATATAATAAATATTTGGTAAATATAAATAAAATTTTTAATTTTATATATATTTATTTATATTTATATTTATTTATTTTTATATTTAATATATTTATATTATATTTATGAAATAGATAGAGAGATGAATTGTAGTTTAATATTACCGGCAATAACGAAGGAAATATTACTGAGATATTACTGATTGAAATAGTCAAAATTATTAACTGATTCTTTCAATAAAATATCATTGATTTGCAGTGCTGTACTTATAACTGCTGTAATCAGTGACTATTTACTGTTTTTCAGTGATAATACACTGATTTATTTTTAGACAGTGCTTTATTCGACAACACTATTAAATGTATTATTATGCTAAGAAGAAGATGTCAAAATATGGTACATTTTATGGCATCAAAATGCGGTACATGACATCAAAAATCTGTGATATTAGACCGTCACTTTTACATCATAAAAACATCAATTCGTGACGTCAAGAATAGTCAGTGAATGACCAATTTGAAACGTCAAAATGACGCGTGCTTGCTACCTGGGATGAATGCGTTATTTTATTAATTCCATGAGAAAACAAACATTTAACGAATAAAAGAAAAGAAACGTATTTTAAATGTTTTTTTTTTAATCAGAAAAGAAACGTATTTTAAATATTTTTTAAATGTTTTTTATCAGAAAAGAAACATATTTTAAATGTTTTTTAAATGTTTTTTTATCAAAAAAGAAACGTATCTTTTAACGTTATTAAAGAGGGCATTTTAACTAATCAGAAACGTTTTCAAGAGTCGGTTATGAAACGTTTCGAAAAAACATTTGTAAAACATTTTTGAAACAAATATGTTCTACCTGAGTATTTATTTATGTACATCTATTTAAAATGTATGTTCAGTATGCATGTAAATATGAATAAAATTTTTAATTTTACATGAAGATAGATAAATTATAGGTTAGTATTACTGAAACAGTCAATACTACTAATTTTTTTAGTAAAATATTATTGATTTACAGTGCTATATTTATAACTGTTATAGTGACTATATTTACTGTTTTTCAATGATAATATACTGATTCACTTTTACAGAGTATATATAAATACATTATTGTATTAATTCCATGAGAAAATAAACATTTTACTAATAAAATAAGTAAATGTATCTTAACCTATTTTTGAAACGTCTTTTTTATCAGAAAAGAAACATTTTTTAATGTTTTTCAAGTGGACATTTTAGCTGATTAGAAATTTTCTAAGAATCGGAAACGTTTCGAAGAAACATTTGTAAAGCTTTTTTGAAACGAATACGTACTACCTGAGATATTATTATTCCAATGAGAAACTATTTATGTAACATTTGTAAGAAACATTCATGAATAACTCCAGCAAATTCTATTTACAAGTATAATATGTTATAGTTATAAATTCCATTACCCATATAGCACAGAAGTTTGCATCAACATTGCTGCAATGTTACAACATGACACATTGCAGTGTAATGCTGCAGAAATATTACAAAGATATTATTTTGTAATATTACTTTGGCAATATTGCAGCAACATTTTAACATAACGAAAATGTGTAACATATGTTTCTTTACTTGCCGCTACGTGACGGCACCAAACTTAACTAACTCGTATTCGAATTTTCATCTAAAGCGAATATCCTTGGTCCATAATCTTGTTTTAAGTGACGAAGTCGTAAGAAATTAACCAACCACAGTTGAATGAGTTGTGAGAAGAATAATTAAATACGATTGGTTAGTTTCTTACGATTCTGTCAGTTAAAGCAAGATTATGGACCAAGGGTAAGGTCTACAAAGGACTAATGCAATAATTATATTTCTTGTCTTGAGTCGGTTTAAATTTCTAATAAATTAACTTGATTTATTTAATATTTTGAATTCTAATAAGGTATCTAGATTATTAAACAAATAATTTATTTAATAATCTGAATCCCTCATTGGGATTCAGAATATTAAACAGAGTTTTTTTCATCGAATGGATAAATGAGAAATAGTCCATTTATTGCACGTATTAAAATATTCTGGTGTCGAGGGTATGTAAAATAATTATATGTATATTATTGAGATAAAAATTTGATAAGAAATATTTATAGATAAAAAATTAATTATTAATAAATTTATTAATATAAAACACTAACAGATATTTTTTTAAAAGCCTGAAATTTTTTTAAAATACATAATTGTTTAAAAAGAAATGTAATTTGCAATTAACAATTACATTTTTTTAAAAACAATTATGCGTTTTATTTACACCAATTGATTCCTCTCATTATTTTGTACATAAAAGTGTTAAGGTAAGATAATCGAAAAATGAATATTTTACAAGATATTTTACGGTTTATGTAAAATTAAGAAATTATTTCAAGCCTCATAACTCGAAAAGTACTCAATGAAGAAATACTTTATTATAGTGTTTTGGAAAGTTTTCGAGATAAGCTACACGAATATGTAATAAAAAATAGGAAGTTCCATTTAAGAAATTGATGGTGATCTTCACATGATTTTCAAATGATTCTTCAAGGTCAAATCATTATTCGATGGCCCCCTTCAAGCCATATAACTTTAGTTCGAAACATTTTTTTCAGAAACGTTTCGTTTCTGAGATATTTGTCTGTTTCCAGACTTTTCTAACACCCTGTATATATATATATATATATATATATATATACATATATATTGTCTAAGATTTTATATATTATTCGAGATAAACAACTTAAGCATGCCAAGTTTTCATATCTTATTTCGATCTAAAGACCGCTTATGTGTTTAAAATTTGCATTAAATTTTTTTTGAAATTATATATATCATATAAAAAGTGCTTTAGGAATTAAAGGAATCTTAATTCATTTAATATTAATTACAAATTAATAGCACATAACTTATTGAACTTGGCCAGTTGTATTGATTTCAACTAACAGTTCATCTCAACTAACAGTTATTAAAATTTTTCATTTCTATCCGTACTTTTTTAGATTTTTAGATGTTTTCAAGATATTTTTTTATATATATTTCGTATATTCTTTTTATCTTTATAAGAATTTTGAGAAATCATTCATGTCTTAATTCTTATGTTTGACTGCAATTCGTAATCAATAACTCTAAGTTATAATAATTCTAAGTTATAATCCTTTTCGCTCCACTTTTAATTTTTTGCTTTTTTTATATTTGTAGAAATGGTGCCTAATTACTTATATATAAATTATATTATCATTATTGCATTATTGATGTTTTATCGAGCTTTATTCGAATGAAAATATGCTATAGAATGTTATTTTCAAATAATCGTTGAGAATAGAGGTGACAGATATAAACGGCGGATAGTAGGAGAACATATATAAAAAGGCCGCGTAATTGACATATACATAACGCGCTTGACGCGCTTGAATGTCAATCGATTATCCGAGTGAAGAATTGCGTGCTCGTGTTCATTAAAACGTGTTTCTTTTTTCAACGAGTCTTCATGAGATTTTTTTATATTGGACGATCGATTAAGTCATTCATCGGAATATCATCTTGTATTTCTTGCTAAAATGCCGGAGAACGAAATACAAATCGAAATGGTAAGTTATTTCGAACCAAGAAAGTTTTCTTGCATTTTGTTTAAGTATATTCTCATTTATAACATCTCAGTATCATTTTCTCATCTCCTATAATTAGTATAAAATTATGATAAGAATACGTTTAATACATATAGATTTAATATATTATATGCGATATCTTTTGTGGAAAACCGGAAAAGGTATTCTTTGACAAAAATATATGATTCATATGTTGTAAATATATTGCTGACAATAATTTTACTGAAAGATTGCATTATTGCAGATTTGTTGTAATACATTATTGTACAATTATTGTAGGATAGTAGAACATTAAAATTTACCTTTAGAAAAATTGCAATAAACAATTAATTTTCATTTAAAATAATATGCCATTCAATCGATTTTGTTATAAAAAATTTTTGAAATAATTTGAATTTTGAAATGACACATCGAGTGTCATTAGTTTCATTAGTTTCATTCTTTGTAGCTGGGGGGACAAAATTTTTCATTCTTCGTTATTTTCGCATTTTTATTTTCATTGATTAAAATTATTAATTATGCGCGAAACATTTTATGAGTTTTTTCACAAATTTTAAAGAAATTTAACTCGAGATAATTCGAACATTTTAAAAAAATTAAAAGAAAATCACAAAAGTAAAAAAGTTTTATTTTTTGAACTTTTTTTTTAATCTAAAATCAAAATATTTGCATAAGAAAGTGTCCAAAAGAAGTTTAAAAAAACTTCAAAGGAAAATCGAGAAAACTTGAAAGTATTTTTTTTTAAATCTTTGAATTGATTTTTAGGTACTATTTTTCAATTTCATATCAATTCGGAGAAAATCTATACTCCATTGATCATGAATATCATATATTACACATACACATACACATACACACACACAACACACACACACACACACACTATATATATATATATATATATATATATAGTGTGTGTGTTGTGTGGCAATATTTTTAACATATATATATATATATATTTTAAATATATATATATGTTAAAAATATTTGGTCAATTGTAATTAAATGAATCTTAAAATAAATTTAAATAGTTACATTTGTAAAATTTATGCTTTTATATATATATATATATATATATATATATATATATATATATAAATTAAGTATTATTTTAAATAAATAATAAACGAATGATAGTCATTCGATCATTTATGTCCAATTCTAAACAATCAGTTCAGTATATAAATTCCTTGTGTTAAAATTATATTTCTTCGTGTTGAAGTGTATCAGAAAAACTTAATAAAAATATTTATTGTCATTTTTAATTTTATTAACTTATACTTTTTGTAAGTTTTACATAGTTCTCACTAAGAAGTATTGCACACAAATTGACTTAGCTGCATAGGATAAAACCGTCTAAATCAATGAATATCAATCAAGTTAAATGAATTCTTATTTAGTTGAATTAATGCTCATTGGACATACAGACAATCTTATGCTATATATATCTATGTCAATTTTTATGAGATAGTTCCAAAACATAAATACGAGATAGATAACGCATAGCGCGTCGTGTAATAATAAAAAACAATGAATGACAAGTTTTTCCGATTGTCATTATTTAGAAGTAAGAATCTGCATAAATATGCAAAATGACCAAAACATTCTGTTATTAGGAAATAATAGGGGAAAATAAAGCAGTCTAAATATCAAGTTTAATAATATGTTAATGACACATATATATACATTACAAAATATAAATAATATATTAACATACGTTACTTTAATTGATACATTTGAATTTTTCCGAAACAAAGTGAGATATGTAAATATGCTTTTTATAATATTATTATGATTCCGAAGGAAATATCCATTTATTAAAAACATTTCTTCTTTCTAACAATAAATGAAGGCATCAAGTATTATAAGTTGGATAAGTTTATATAAAAGTCATACTGTTATTGTTTTAAATAGAATCATAGTTTTTAAACATTTATGTATATAATTCTTGTAACGACAAATTTAAGAATCTATGATTAATATCATATTACTAAAAATATTATTTTAACCTGAATTAGCATTTTAACCTGAGCTAGCAAATATCTCAAGAACTAAGTATAATAAACAAAAATTCATTTCAAACAATAGTTAAAAAATTTCAGAATATTGATGTTTGTTTATTCTTATAAAGATGACTTATAAAATTTCTTAATAAAAATTTTTATTTCTCATTACAAATTATTGTAATTTATCAAAATAGTATAATTGAACTTTTTTTCATTAAAGAACTTCTTGAATTATGACTTATGAAAGTTATAGTAATTTCGACATTAACATTAGCCAAGCTATATCAAATAAAAATTTACATGTATATGTAAACAGTAAAATTCAATATTACACATAAATATTATTTTATAAAATAAAAAAATGAAAAAAAATAGAAAAATTTTATTTTTATTCTTACATTATCAAACATTAGTGTTTATAAAAATGCAGAACTGTAGTATAATTTTTGTATCACTATAATGAATCTAATTGAATCGGTACACGATAATATTTCAGTTGTTAGATCAATACTAATTCTAAAGCAAACAACAGACTAAGTCTTTATGTAGTCTTCAAATCTTGCATATAAGCATTGGAATATTCCTAAAGTCCCCCCCCCCATAAGTTGTTAATAACCACATTCGAGATAGTATCGTATACTTTTATTGTCGCCGTGTGTTTAGCGTATTTAGAGTTAAAAATATGATAATTTTTTCTCTAATTTAAATCTTGATGTGAATATTGTTATCAACATCAATACAAGATAAAAATTAGGTATAATTCTAGTGCTACATAGTTATGTGAATATGCAAGATAGAATAGATTCTTATTAATTTTGATCTTTTGGGGTATCAGCGGAAAATTCTTGGAAAACCAAGGGATATAACCAAGGGAATTAAGGGATTTTCTTTTTACATCGTAAAAAGTTAAATAAGAATGTACTTGCATGAATGTAATTGCACACATAAAGTTGTTTGAATTTATATACATATATGTGATTGGTTTAATATGATAAAAAAATAAAGAGATATAATACAAATATTCATACAAATACATATAAAAAGATATCAAAATTAATATGTTCTAAATTTAAGAAAACTTTATAGTATGAAAGATATAGTTTATTTTATTTAATATTTATATCGTTTAGATGACAGCCAATCTACTAAGATCACAATTTGCATAGTGCAAATTATGTCGGTAGAATTCCGATACTAGCCGCGCATGAGTCTGTTAGTACTAGCAAAAGAAGTAGTACTAATATGATTAGCATGATATATATCCACATGCATGATATATATATATATATATATATATATATATACATATAATATATTTATACACAAGTAACACATATTCGTTTCGAAAATGTTTCACAAATGTTTCTTTGGAACGTTTCATAATTGACTTTTGAAAATTTTTCTGATTAGTTAAAATGTCGACTTCAAAAATCTTGAGAGATACGTTTCTTTTTTGATAAAAGAAATGTTAAAAAAACATTTAAAATATATTTAAAATAAGTTTTTCTAGTTATTTATTAAACGTTTATTTTCTCATTAAAAAATAATATAATAATTCATACACACTCTCTAAAAGTGAATCAGTATATTATCAGTGAAAACAGTAAATAGAGTCACTGATACAGCAGTTATAAGTTATTACACTGTAAGTCAATAACATTTCACTAAAAGAATTAGTAATATTGACTGTTTTAATCAGTAATATGATTATAACTGAATATTACTGATTAATCAGTAATATTAGATTATAATTTATCTAATGAACGGATCATTTTCATTTATTATATTGGCCGGATATTTATTTGTCCGACTTATAAAATCGATTTAATATGTGAAATTCTATTATTATTATGAGAAATTAAATCTAACAATAAGTACAATAATATAATATAATACTTTTAATTTTATCTGTCACCTTTTGTAAGCTTTATATAATTCTCATGACTAAAATTTAAGTACGAGAAAAATAGCGCACCGTAGCGGTAAATGAACTAGAGATTACTGATTTTACTTCCACCAACTATAATTGGTGAAATATAAGATAAAGTAACAAAAAAATAAGCGTTTCTACTGAAGATCAATGAAATACTTCTAGTGATCTTATTCATATATTTGTAAATAGAAATTAATATAGTTTTCGTAATAATTATATATATATATATATATATATATATATATATATACAGGGTGAGTCAAAAGTATGTTTTAAAAATTTGTGAGCGTGTTCCTGGATAAAAAGGAAGAACAAATGTTCATATGAACATATGGTTGCAAATGCTTTGAGATAATGGACATAAATCAGCAGTATCAAATAATGCTTTATTTGAACGTTTACAATTTTGTTATTGTTGTTTATAAGAGTTCTACATGTCCTCCATCAAATCATCTCAATCGACATTATCCTGAGCGATGGATTGGACGTGATGGTTCAGTGTTATGGCTATCGAGATCACCTGACCTCACTGGACTTTTATCTGTGGGGTTATTTGAAGAACGTCGTCTATCAAACACCAGTTAACAATAAAGAGGATCTATGGGCACGTGTACAGGATGCTTGCAGGATAGTCTGTAGAAATCCTGTTTTCGAACGACTGCGCTAGTCATGCGGACGTCGTACTCAAGCATGTGTTGAAAATGATGAAGGACATGTAGAACATCTCTTATAAATAACAATAACAAAATTGTAAACGTTCAAATAAAGCATTATTTGATACTGCTGATTTATGTCCATTATCTCGACAATAAAGCATTTGCGATCATATGTTCATATGAACATTTGTTCTTTCTTTTTATCCAGGAACACGCTCACAAATTTTTAAAACATACTTTTGACTCACCTTGTACACACACACACACACACACACACACACACACACACACACACACACACACACACATACACACAGGATGGTATATATATATATATATATATATATATATATCTGCTTATTAGCGATATATATATGTCATTAATAAGCATCGACTTTTAGCCTTCTTGACAAAATTTTCTTTAAGGAAACGCTTTTAACGGAAGAAATATGATTTTTTTAATGCAAAATAAAGTTTTTCACATTATAACAACCAATAAAAATATTGCACGATAGCGATATAACATAGCGCCAAAACGGAGCACTCACGCACACTATCAGGCGTGGGGCTCACTGACATGAGCCTATCTAAAGGTCGGTGCTTATTGGCGCAACTTTACTCAATAATTACTGCTTCATTAAGCATTATAGAAAAAAATGATTCAGAATTTTTCGACTCAGTTTTCCACGAGGAATATCGCTATATAAATAGTGGACGCCAGTTAAGTGATACCCTGTATATATACATACAGGTCCCATTTTAATCGATCAGCCCGAATAACTTTTTTAATTTTGATTGTAGAAAAAATGTTTCAGACAAAAGTTATATAGCTTGAAGGGGAACATAAGATAGGTTGTCATTAGTTTGACGTTGAAGAGTCACCTGAAGGTCACGTAAAGGTCACATCCAATTTTTTAAACAGAACACTCTATATGCTTTTACATATTCTTATAGCTCATCTCGAGAGCTTTCCAAAACACTATAATTAAGTTAGTTTTCATTAAGCATTTTCCGAGTTATGAGGCTTGAAATCATTTCTTAATTTTATAAACCGTAAAATAGTAAAATATTCATTTTTCGATTATCTTACTTTAATTTTTTTATGCACAAAATAATGAGAGGAATCAATTGGTGTAAAGAAATATGACAAATTAAGATAGATAAAGAATTAGGCTCTGAAATGTATTAAACAACCGATATACGAGAAAAGAGCGATAAGAGCCACCGCGGAGTGCGTAAAATTTTATAAAGATTAATAAATCGCGAAAAATAAGACGCGAAAATAAGACATGCATATATTTTACTTGGTGCATAAACCAAGGTAGATTCTCCATTCGAGAATACTATATAAGACCCCTCTTTACCCCCCTGCAGAGATGTAAGCGAGAAAAATATCGGGGCGAAGTCGCTGAATCGGGAGTCGAACCCGAGTCTTTCGCTTGCCGGACGACTGCTCTAAACCAACTGAGCTATTCAGCCCCACACCGATATCCCTCTCGCCTATTTGTAGAAATAATGGGAACGCGATTAGCTCCGCGTAAATTTAACAAATTAAGATAGATAAAGAATTAGGCTCTGAAATGTATTAAACAACCGATATACGAGAAAAGAGCGATAAGAGCCACCGCGGATGATAGCGCGTAAAATTTTATAAAGATTAATAAATCGCGAAAAATAAGACGCGAAAATAAGACATGCATATATTTTACTTGGTGCATAAACCAAGGTAGATTCTCCATTCGAGAATACTATATAAGACCCCTCTTTACCCCTGCAGAGATGTAAGCGAGAAAAATATCGGGGCGAAGTCGCTGAATCGGGAGTCGAACCCGAGTCTTTCGCTTGCCGGACGACTGCTCTAAACCAACTGAGCTATTCAGCCCCACACCGATATCCCTCTCGCCTATTTGTAGAAATAATGGTTTAGAGCAGTCGTCCGGCAAGCGAAAGACTCGGGTTCGACTCCCGATTCAGCGACTTCGCCCCGATATTTTTCTCGCTTACATCTCTGCAGGGGGGTAAAGAGGGGTCTTATAGTATTCTCGAATGGAGAATCTACCTTGGTTTATGCCAAGTAAAAATATGCATGCTTATTTTGCGTCTTATTTTTTGCGATTTTATCTTTATAAAATTTTACGCACTATCATCCGCGTGCTCTTATCGCTCTTTTCTCGTATATCGGTTGTTTAAAGAAATATGCTCATAAAATATAAAGAATATATTATTTAATATAAATTTAAACACAAAAAAATTTAATATATATTTCCATAATTTATATTTTTCTTTTCTTAGAATAATACATAATAACATATTAATAATGGATTTTTGGCAAATAAAAATTTGCTTAAATATTTTTGTGTTATTATATTAGGTGTACAAATAAGTTTCCGCGGTTTGACAAAAGATAGCACCACCAGAAGGTCATGTTGAAATTGTCAGATGTAAAACGTAATATCCCAAGTTTCGTCATCTGGCAACACCATAACCTTGAAGTATTAGTGATTCCGTATCAGCATCACGTAATTTTTTTCGTGCGAAAATGTCAAGTTTTGTGCCGAATAAGCGTCATTTGCGGGAACTTTTGATTTACTTCTTTAATTTGAAAAAATCTGTAGCTGAGGCGCATCGATTGCTTCTAGAAGCATATAGTGAGGCTGCTTTAAGTGAGAGAAGTTGTCAGGAGTGGTTTCAAAAATTTAAGAACGGTGAGTTTGACGTGGAGGACAAAGAACGCAGTGGAAGGCCGAAAGTGTACGAAGACATGGAATTGGCAGTATTATTGGAGGAAGATTCGTCCCAAACGCAAAAAGAACTTGCACTTACATTACAAGTGACTCAACAAGCAATTTCACATCGTTTAAAATCGTTGGGAATGATTCAAAAACAAGGAAATTGGGTTCCATATGAACTAAAGCCGAGAGATGTTGAACGCCGATTATGCATGAGCGAAATGCTGCTTGCTAGGCATAAAAAAAGAGTTTTTGCATCGTATAGTCACTGGTGACGAAAAATGGATCCACTATGATAACCCAAAGAAGAGAAAGTCATTTAAGGGGCTAAGCCCGGCGAACCATCAACATCGACAGCTAAGCCGAATATTCATGGAAAAACTCATGCTGTGTATTTGGTGGGATCAGCTTGGTGTCGTGCATTATGAGTTGCTCAAACCGAGCGAAACCATTACTGGAGCTCTCTACCGAACACAATTAATGAGATTGAGTCGGGCACTCAAGGAAAAACGCGCCCATTACTACTCCAGACACGACAAAATTATTCTCCTACATGATAATGCTCGTCCACATGTTGCGGCGGCGGTAAAAACTTACTTGGAAACACTCAAGTGGGAAGTTTTACCCCACCCGCCATATTCACCAGACTTAGCCCCTTCTGATTATCACCTGTTCCGGTCGATGGCACATGGTCTGTCTGAGCAGCGCTTTACATCATATGAAGATACCAAAAATTGGGTAGATTTGTGGATTAGCGTCAAAAGATGAAGAGTTTTTCCGACGTGGTATCCGAATGCTGCCAGAAAGATGGAGAAAAGTGGTGGCAAGTGATGGAAAATATTTTGAATAAAACGTAATGTACCGTTCCTTCACAATAAATTCCTAATTTTTTATAAAAAACCGCGGAAACTTATTTGTACACCTAATACCTTTTAATATATAATTTTATATAATATTTATTTTTAAAAAAAGATTTAATATGAAAAAACATTTTTATTTAAAATTTCTAATACAATTAGTTCCGAAATAAATAGTTTTCATAATCAAATAAAAAGGATAAAATAAAATAAAGATGAACGTGCTATTAAATTATATTTATCTCCGAAGAATAATACTTTTCTATTATAATCAAAATTCCATCTTTAAAGACATTTTACGTTAATTTAGAATTAATTAAATTAAATAATTCAGATTTATAAAATAAAAGTGTTTCTCAAATTCTAACATGGACACAACCATATATCTGGAAAAACTAAAAAGCACACATTATAATTATTTTAGTCGTTGCTTTTTTCTCATATTATTCTATTTTTTTATTTTTGAAAAATATATATTTGTATCATATATGTGAAGAAAAGAGGTATTCAGTATTTTAATTAAGGCAAAAACTAGAGAGTAACTTCTTATTTTCCTACAAAATATTTATTTAAGATTTAATATTGAAAAAACGATTTTATTTTATTTGAAGTTTCTAATTAAAGTTATAATTAATTCTAATATATGAGTGATTTTATGTTCAATATTAAATCATAAATTTTTTATATTGACCTTTTACTTCATATATACATACTTCATTTATATATGTAATTATAACAACATATTTTTATTTAATAAAATATATTATATTATAATACATTATTTTAGATATGTTATTTTAAGGAAAAGGAAAGATAAATTGTTATGGAAATGCATAATTTTTATTTGTATATTTAAAATTTCTGGTAATATTTCATATAAGTTCATATAAATTTTATAATCAATATTGAATTATAAATTTTTAATTATTGATCTTTATACTATGAAACATATTAGATATTTTGCATATTAATATTGCTATTTATATTAATACAAATAGCAATATGCAAAATATGCAAAATATCTAAGATTATAAATTTGTTAATTTTTAATAAAAAATAGTTTTTGGAGGTTGTGACATAATCAATAATTATGTATATTAATGAAGATTTATAGTAATAAATATTCATATATACAAATATCGTAATTAAACCGGCAGTAAAGTACAATGAAAATATCATCGATAAAACTTTTATGAGTTTCTACATATTTATAATACGATAAATCTGAAATATTATTTACTTCTTATTACATGCTATTAGATGGCCTTTTCATTCCAGACGAACGTTTTTTTACAGTATATTTTCCATTAAATTAGTCAAATTTTAATATGTCTAATTCGGGGAGTTAAGGTTTTACTTATACCATGAATATAGATTATATAAATATAAAGCGTATATAGAGTATAAAGTATAGATTATATAGAAATGTGAAGGTAGATTGATTCAAATTAAAAGGAAAGACTTCTATTGTTTTGAGATTTTCGCAATAAGTGTGAGAAATTAATTAAAAAAGATCGGCCAATCTGCATGAGTAGAAGCAAGCGAGAGTCGTCCCATTATAACTTATATTATATACCCAGACGGAAAAATTTATCTAATAGTTATCTTTTAAATGTCTAAATGTCTATTTAGTGTCCATGTTGGATAACTAATGGAATTAGATGTCTAATAAATGTACAAAAAAATTGAAATAATTTAAAAAAGTGGTTGTAAGATATAAATCAAATATAAAAAATAAATAGGCAGTAAACACAGATATTCAGCCTAAGTCAGTCTTGCTCCTTCCGATTTCACGGTGTCTTGACTCTTCTGACTTCCCCATGGATCATCTTTTTTTCTCTCTTGGACACTTTCTATCGCTTTTTTATCATTCTGGATTTTTATCTTTTTACCATGTGATTTTGTGAACTATACTTTTGGACCATTACGTTTTTTTATGATGTGGAGATTTCATCTGTTACATGCTTTTGTATTGCCGGATTGCGCCTTCTTCCGCTACCGCGCTCCTCACGCTTCGATTTTTGAGGTGAGCGACATATCATAAGGTTTTTTTGCGAGAGCTTTGTAATAAACTTTAGCGATTCTTATTATGTCATCTTTCTGTGAATTTACGTTTTTTTATATCATAGATAAATGACCATCCTCGTTTTCCGATCTTGCTCTTTTGTTGCGATCTCTCTATATTTATATTTATGTTAAATTATAAGACATTGAAAATGATCCAGACACGGATCGAAACGTTTGTCCTTTAATATATATATTTTTAATTTTCAAATGTATTTATTGTCATCTTTCTTTGTCCTTTGCGTCACCGTTATCTGTACGCTGTGGTTTACTACTTATTTATTTTTTATATTTAAATGTACAAAAATCTATATCTCCCGAATAACTACCAGGGATATATTAGATGTATATTTGATCCACATATTCATGTCTACTAAATAGCTACCAAAGATATCCTCTACATGTATGTACACATGTTATCTACATATTTACACTTACGCAAAAAAAACGAGGCCATTAAATTTTAACATTCGCGGTGTAAATGATAGTGGATTAATGATGTAGATAAACGACGACGCCATGCAGTTACTGAGCCTTAATGAATGACACGATTAAAACTTTACTCAGTATAATACAATTCCGTTATCCCCTTTTGTGAAAATAATGTACCGCTATCCCCTGTGCTTGTTATGAGGATGTCACAGCTCGCATATCATCGTTAGCTCGGTTGCCAACGTATCTTGTACGTGCTCCTTTTCCTGTGTATACTTGGAAATAGTGATTCCCAAATTACTATCCGGTCGCAAAACATTTTTAATACGAGAATAAAATAGTATTAATTAAATATCTAAAAATTGGAATAAATATATATTAATAAAAATCTTATTACATGTAAATATAAACTGAAGGAAACATATACATTACTTCAGTAAACGCAAACAGCTGGGACTCAAACTAAAGAATTTATATTGGCTAGTAGGCAGGAAGTTGCAGCTAATCAGAAAACAGGCTATTAATATACAAAAATATATTAAAACCGATCTGGACATATGAAGTACAACTGTACTGTAGAGTACAGCTTCAAATTCAAATTTAGAAATACTTCAAAGATACTAGTCAAAAGTGCTTAGAATAATCATTGATGCTCTTTGGTTTGTTACAAACGAGATACTTCATCGCAATCTAAAAATACCAACTATTAAAGAAACAATCAAAGAAAACTGTTTAAAATTAACAAGGACAGTTAGAAGCACATCCCAATAGGCCCATCTCTGCGATTGGCTTCATGAAGGAAAAGAGAATAGTGCGCAGACTCAAGAGGAAAAAACCAACTAGATTTACTCATTGTCAGTTAAATTAAATAGTACATAAGCAATAAACAGCTATACACAAATATAAGAAGTACAAATATAAGAATATGGCAATGTATCTTTCTTGACATTAAATTAATAACAAACATGAATATTGTCATGAATCCTCCATAGTGGTAGCTTTCAATAATATAGGATGTAGATAAAAAAAACATGTAAATATATTTTTTATTGCAAACTATATATTTTCATATAAATAGAGCTTGAAAAATTAAGTTGAAAAGTTGTGCAATGGATATAATAGAAATAAAATAGAAAATATCATTAAGTTTTGCAAAAAAAGAGTATTATTGAATATTTTGAATTTTTACGCTTTATGATAAAAAAATTATAAGTATTTTTTTCCTATAAACTATGCAGCTCTTTAGCCTTCTTTAAGAAAATATGATAATCATTAAAATAAATTTATTTATATATTTATTTTAATGATTGAAAAATATTAATCGGGACGCATCAATATTCAACTTTAATTTTAGATTCAAACGCAAGAATATATTATTATGGAGGAATTATAAAATATTAATGTTCTATATTATTAATATAGAGTATTATATATTATAAAGTATTATATATTATAGAGTATTATATAGTATTACATAGTATAGAGTATTTTATATTATTAGTATAGAGTATTAATATTATATATATTTTATATTAATATAAGCTATAGAGTATCAATATTTTATATTAATATAAAAAATGTGCTAAAAGAGCCATAAGCAAATATATAATTTCCCTATGATATAGGAAATATCTTTATTATAATTATCATCATCGAACATTTATCATCAATTAATTCGATCAAACGTTATCAAGTTAGATAAGTAAGTAAAGAAATTTTTGTCAAGCAAGACAAGTTGCGCAGCAGATATTTATAAATAATCGCCTGAAACGAGTTCATTATCGGTTATTTGATTAAAATTGATCGCTTCTCGACGTTTTTCGCGTTGGCCTCTCAAGACTTTTCAAGAAATGTTCCGATTCGATCGAACTCGGCCGATTGCTCGATTTCCGCTAGTTATGACACGATCATTAGGACGATTGTAGATCAGGACTACCAGGGAGGAAAAACTGCGAAGCAAAACCGCGCGATTAACAGCTACAAGCGCGACAAGCATGAAAAATAAAGATATTATCAATATCGATAATTACAGCAAGCATGACGACAATTTCGTTACGTTATTATATAATTAATATTCAAATAATACTATATTACATAAGTAGCGGAAAAATAATTTCTCTTTTTGTATCAATCACGAGAAAATTAGATATGCTTAACTTTATTTATATCAATGATTTCACTTATTTCGATAGTATTTATTACGATTATATCGATTAATGATTCAAGTATTTTATAAAATCATACATAAAATCCTAGCAATTATACGCGATAAAATAAATTCTTGAAATTAATAATATAATTATAATTACATTAATGTTTATGTTACCACGCGTGTCTCATTGCTATTCACACGAGAATTTCACGTTGTTTGCTGACAATTATATTCTCATGAAAAATATAAAACAAACAAAAATTTCTTTAATAATAGCATTAACTTTTTGTCGAGTCAGCTATACTTAAGCGTACTTATCACTAACTCTTTATTATTATGTTTACGCTTCGTTCTGGTTTTATTGAGAGTAACATTTTACAACCTTGCTTAGTATCTCGTTTGTGTTATTTTTAGGCGATTTGATTTTATAATTCAATATTCGACAAGCTGCTATTCCTTCCTTATATTATACAATCAGTTATATAATTATTTCGCAATGTTATAAGTGGAATATTAAAAAGAAAAATATGTACTATTAATTAATGTACGATATTTTTTTTACAAACACAATTTGCAAGTCATATACACTGCTTGCAGCAATATGTTTTGATATAATCGCTAATTGCGAAATAAAAATCGCTTTTCTTGCCTTTTCTGTTTCTTCATGCGGAATATTCTGTCGTAAAATTATGTGTTACAGGTGATAACATATATAACATGATCTTCTGAGAAAATCATATAAGGCTAGAGGATATTAATTGTTTGGAATTCGAATTAGATTCACAATTATTAATTCAAGAGATACTTCATTGACTATTACTATTCATATATATAGATGTATTAAGAACTTACGAAATTGATAATTCATGAAATTGATTAACTTTGAAAAATAGAAAATTTTCTATCTATATCTATATATATGACATATATAATATTTATGTGTAACCTTTTGCGAGCATATATATATATATATATATACAGGGTGAGCCATTTTAATTAACGCAAGGAAATATGGAATTGTTAATTGCAAATTATATATTTTTCCTTATGTACAAAATAATGAGAGGAATCAATTGATGTAAAGAAACAACTATGTGTTTTCTTTACACCAATTGATTCCTCTCATTATTTTGTACATAAAAATATTAAGATAAGATAATCGAAAAATGAATATTTTACTAGATATTTTACGGTTTATGTAAAATTAAGAAATGATTTCAAGCCTCATAACTCGGAATGTACTTAATGAAGACTAACTTAATTATAGTGTTTTGGAAAGTTCTCGAGATGAGCTATAAGAATGTGCAAAAATATATAGGATGTTCCATTTAAAAAAATTGAAGTGGCCTTCACGTAACCTTCAAATGACTCTTCAGTGTCAAACCAATGATACCATCTTATGGCCCCCTCGAAACCATAAAACTTTTGTCTGAAACATTTTTCTCTAAAATGCTTTGTTTCCGAAATAATTGCGTGCGTTAATTAAAATGGCTCACCCTGTATATAGTTAATTTATGTGAAATCAACAGTCATACATTCGTCAAAAAAATTATCGCATAGGTAATTTCATGTCACATTTTCGCATAACTTCAAATAAGTATAACTCCGTCAAAAATGGTCGTATTTGAAAAAATTTTTTTTCATTCTCAAGCTTAAAGCCTCTATTTTGAAAATCATTTATCAGATTTAGAATTTATCCTCTTCCTTTCTTCATCTCCTTAAAAATAAGGACATAATGATTGAAATAATGATTAATTTTTGTATGTAATCTTAATAAATTTCAAAGAAATCTATAGGTTTTTGGTTACGAGTTTTAATGATGTGTAAACAAGATAAACGAAAGTGGAATTAATAGCAACTCGCAATTGCATCATTTTAATATTTGTCGAAATCATGCATGTAATAAAATTGTAATATAAAGAAGATTCGATCGATCATGAATAATTCTGAAACATTGAAACAAGATATGGAAATGCGATCTATTCGTGCATATCGGCGTGCATACAATCTTCCGAACTAACAACTTTTTTATGAGAGAATTGCATAATGCGATAAATCTTATGCAAATATTTAATCTTAATATGTCGAGTAAGATGGGATGACGAAATCGGGGAGAGGTATGCTCGCGGAAACTGGCCTGTAACTGACTGTATATGTATCATCCGTTTTTATTATTATAGGCATGCAATTACATCTGGATAATGCATAAATTACACCTAGATCTATTATATAAATTAAACTGGATTATTGCATAAATTACACCTAGATCTATTATATAAATTAAACTTGTTATATCATAGCAGTTGATGAGAAAAAATTAATAAGATGAATGATAAATCGTGTATTTGTGATTCGCATTGGCGTTTTCAACTCTTTATATAAAAATAAAAAAATAAGATCATGAATACTCATTATAATAAGTATTTATTTATTAATTAAATAGAGAATACACAAGAAGATTTCTTGTTAATTCAGAATTTAGTTAATCGTATATAATTTTGAGGGAGAGAGGGGGGAGAGAGAGAAAGAGAGAGATTGATCTTTATTAGCTTTCTTAGCTATTTGTGGTATACAATTTTAGATTACATTAAATAACATTGAATAATATATATTCCTTTAACATTCGCACAAGAAGATTTCTTGTTAATTCAGAATTTAGTTAATCGAATATAATTTTGAGGAAGAGAGGGGGGAGAGAAAGAGAGAGAGAGAGAGAGAGAGAGAGAGAGATTGATTTATTAGCTTTCTCAACTATTTGTGGTATACAATTTTAGATTACATTAAATAATATTGAATAATATATATTCCTTTAACATTCGCTTAAACGATTCGATCCTTTCACTATATTTCATTTCGACTGGTAAATCATTATATAATTTCATTCCTTCGTAAAACATACTCTTTTGCGCATTTCTTGTTCCGCGAAATTATATTGCAATATCTCCGGCCTGTCGCGTTTGTTTTTCACTTACAGTTCCTATTATTTCTTAGTCCATTTCGTAGCTGCTTTTTGTCAACAAATTCAATTCATTTTAAAATAATTTAAAAATAAATAAACATACATTATAATATAGCCTCTGTTTTACGGTCATGAATTGCAACACTTGTAGCATATGTTCCACTTTAATATACCTATCACATTGTAATATAATATATATATAATTCTCATTGCCCGATTTTGCGCTACTTGCAATTTTATCTAGCTGTTTCTCTCGTATTCATTAACAACATTGCACAATATTCGAAGTGACGTGTTATAATTGCCTTATATACAATACATCTAGTATATGCCGATATACAATTTCCTATTTTATTTAAAGAACTTGTCTTTTTTTCTATCTTTTTTAACATATAGTCACAGTGATCTTTAAATCGAAGTTTATCATCAATAATTATTCCTAGCTAGGTATTTCATTATCTCTACTCGTTCTATCTCAGTTCCGTCCAAGCATTTCAATACAATATTTCTTTTCAGTATTCAGTATTCAGTATATTTCCTTTCTTACATTCCTACATTCATAACTGTGTATATATATACACATTTCGTTTTTCTTGAATTCATTTTCAACTTATTTATGTTCATCCATTTTTCTACCATATTAAATGCCATATTCATTTTGGATTCTAACTGTTCACTATTTTCATCAACTATATATATTAATCATCCGCAAACATTTCTATACTACATTCTTCAGGGCAAATTTTAATTATATCATTAATATACAATAAATAACAAGGGTTCTAGTACAGATTCTTGCGGCACTCCATATTCAGTGGCAATTAATTTAGACCATTTATTGTTGAAATGAATCTGCTGCGTTCTATTATTTAAGTATGACTTTAATCATTCTAAAACCATTCCTTTAATTCCATATTGATACAATTTTTCTATTAATCTTATTGTATCTATTGTTTCGAAAACTCACTTAAGATTAATAAATATTACTCCAATCATTTTTGCTTCGCTAAATATTAATTTCCATTCGTCAACAATTTGAACCGTTTCACATGAATATTGTTTTCTAAAACCTGATTGATGTTCTGTTATAATACTATTAAATTCCAGATACATTTCAATTTGCTTCTTTATCACTAATTCTAACATTTTCTTATATATTTGTAGCATATTAATAGGTCTATATTCACTTGCTTTTTTAGCTTTTTCTATTTTTAGAATCGGTATTATCGTTGATATTTTCCAACTTTCTGGGCAGCAACCTTCTCTCAAAGAATTATTTACTACTAATTATTTAACTTCTTTTATTACATTAAATATTGATTTTAATATATTGCTAGTTATTATTTCTTCAGTCTCTTTCTTTTTTAACAATCTCATAACAATTTCCTCTAAATCCTCTACATTAATTATCCCAAAGTTTTTTATAATTTCTGTATTTTCAATAATATAAATAATTCTTCTATCCGTGTATCTAGACTTATCAATATTTATAGATTTTACTATGTTACTAATACTTTGTACGTAATATATGTTAAATTTATTAGCTATATTACATCCGTTAATGTCGTCTACTATCTCAAAATCTATATTATTTATATCTTTGATACCCCTTGGTTTACCTTCAAATAATTCTTTCTTTTCCACACTTTCATAGGGTTTTCTTTATTACTATCTATTATATTTTCTTAATCCTTCTTTTTTCCCCTAATTAATTTAACTATTGAATTTCTTTCAGTTTTAAATTGCAACCAATTTTGTTTCATATTGTCGTACACTGCTTTATTATACACTTCATCCCTTTTATTTGCTGCTTCTCTTATATCATCTGAAATTGTTTCCTTTCTCCAATTTTTGGAATTCTAAATTTTTTCTTAGGTGCTATTCCACACAGCACAAATGACTATTTGTCGACTGATAGTCGATATTTTTTAGTCAACTTGAAGTCGTCTCTTTAAATCGACTATTTCTAGTACGGTTTATTGTCGACTTTAATTATCGACTATAAATCGACTTAAGGTCGACCATTTTCAGAGTATTAAAAGTCGCCTTTCTGCAAAGCGAAAAATCGATTAAATTAGGCATTTTCAATTAAATTGAGCATTTTTCGAAAACTTGATTGATTTAATTTCATTATTCTTTAATTGTATTACATGTAACAATATTATATAATTAAGGTATTTACATCAAGGAGCCGATTTTCCTGAGCAATGTAGTAGTTTAAATTTGTTTTCTATTTAAAGTTTATTTTCAGCATTTGTCATTAGTAAAACATTTTTTATAACTCAAATTTTGTTTTTCTAGTTTTTAAGAGGATTGTTTAATTTGAGTTTTATTAATACGATGATTTTTTTGCTGATTTGTTGCTATTGAAAGATGTTAAAAAATTTTGCTAAATTTTAGTGACCCTTTTTTTGAGTGTGAGTGTATATTTATTAAGTAGCTACCAAAGATATCCAATGGATAAATAAAAATATTCATATTATTCCACGAGCTTCACGCCTTGCTGCTAAGTGGCGAAAAAGAAAATGCCTAACTCGAAAGTGGAATTCATCTAAGATAGTAATATAAGGCCGCGGCACATAGCCACAAATCACGGCTTATCGGTCAAAGAGAGGACTATTATACTTGCATCTCCTCTAGCTTTTGCAACGAGCTCCAGGGCTCCATATAATTAACCGCAAATGGTTAATTTTTTAAAAATTCTATCATATATGTATCTATATACACTAGGACCTCGATTTAGTGAACTGCGGTGGGACCGGCACCGCATCACACTTGCATAAATCGAATACTGCGCACGCTCCACCCAAGCAGATTCTGTGCAACTGACGTGGTCTCTTGCAGGATCGTATCAGCAGCCACGTGTAGGGACGGGTTCCCCGATTTTGTTTTCGACATTTTTCAGTTAAAAATACTTTTTCAAAATTATACTTTCAATCTAATCATGTATCTCTAAAATCATTAAATCAATTAGATTGAAATTTTACACTGTTCCCAACTTTAGTATGATTAGATACTCTACACATAGTATTTAATAGCGCACTGAATGTATACGCCCGACGCTTCTCCTACCACGCTCGCCACCGATCGATATCGATCGCATAGTGGGAAGACTTCATTATATCGAAGTTTACTAAATAGGGGTCCTAGTGTACAGAACATTAAATTGATCAATCATCATTTTTGAGAAATGACATAACAATAAAAATTTAGTAGTTAATGGATATGATATTAAATTGACTGAAAATTGACTTATAATCGCCATAAAGTTGACTTCTAAGTCGACTTATAAGTTAACAGTCAATTGACTATAGTCGAGTCATTTGTCGGCTGTTACTATTTGTCGACTTTAAGTTGACATTCAGTCTGACTTTGAAGTCGACTTTAGACTTTTTCTGCCGACTGACAACTAACCGTCGACTTGGTGCTGTTTGGGATAATGTTCAGTGCCTCTACTATGCAACCAATTTTTTCGCAGTCCTATTTACTTCCAAATTTTGACCTTGCCCTATTCTGTTTCCCACTAGGCTAATAAATTCATCTATACTAAATTTATTATAGTCTCTGGCATTAAATTCTCTATACTTAATTTCAATTTTATTCGAATATAAAACGATTTGTAACCATACATGATCTGTTATTTTAGGTTCATGAATTACTTGTAATTTTATTTTATTATTAATAAAAAGTAGATCAATAATTGTTTGACTATCCTTTGTGACTCTCGTTGATTTATTAACATACTGTTTCTTACCTAGACTCAACATTAGGTTTTGCAATTTCTTTGTATAAAACGAGTCTACCAAAAGTAAAATATATATTAAAGTTCCAAGATTCCTGTTGTCTCTGTATGCATTCTCAATTTTTATTTTTAATAGTTTGTTTTGAAATTCATTTTTAATGTGTTTAAATTGTGTTAAAAGCTTTGAATTTTTTTCATTTAAAGTGAACTTCTTAAACATGTTATAAATATGTGCAGGGCATACTGAATGGTTTTGACAATTACATAGAAACTTAATTTTAAGTGTTCGAAATGATATTCTTACGACATTTTATCTATAATTTGGTAGTGTGGCGATCAAATTGTGACCTAATGTAATTAAAGAATCAGTTATTATTATTATAACAACGCATATTTTCAGCCTAGCGTGTCAAAAAATAAGAGAAATTATGTAAAAAGCTCTCAATTATTCAATAATAAACAAACAATATAAAATAGGCATAGAGAGCTGGTAACTAAAATTAAAATAAAGAAAAAGAAATTAAACCATAAAAAATTTTTTATTAATTAACTTAGAGTTACAGTAACTTTACAACGATGTTAAATATGTAAATTTACCCCCATGCTATTAGAAGAATAATGTTAAATACGTTTTACATTAATATTCGTACGTTTACATTGATATTCGACGTTTCGGCTAGACTTTTCTAACCTTTTTCAGCGCATTAAGATTAAAAAATTAATTAAGAAACAGTTACAAATAAATTCAAATTATAAACCGGAATCATATAAAATAGTAAATGTCGCCGTTTATTTTACCGATTAGATATCCCATTAATCTCCGTAAATAACACTATTTTATATGATTGGTATCATAAACCTTCTTTCTCTGGAAAATACTTGAATTTTTTCTCTCAACATCCGCTATGTCAAAAAACAAGTATGATCAAGGGGCTTGCGGATAAAGCGATTATGTTGTCCTACCCTTTGTTTAATAAAAAAAAAACATCATTTTTATTATTAACGTATTAGAAAATGGTTATCCCTTAAAATTGATATTTAATACTATTAACAAACGTCTACATCAACTTATTTATACACAAAGAGATAATAAAAATAAAAGTAATAAAACTACAGATAATGACAAAAAATTTTCTTACTTCACACAATTCCTTTTTTGCCAATTATTACTGAATTTCCAACATTTATTAAAGGACACAGACACAAGACTTGCATATGTCAGCTTAAATAAAATGAATAGATTTATAAAATCACATAAAGACACCATTCCGAAATCATCTAATACCAATGTGGTTTATAAAATAAAATGTAATGATTGTAATGCTTCTTACGTGGGACAAACTAAGAGAAGATTGAATATCAGAACGAACATAGAAAACATATTAATAGTAATACAAATAATAGGTCTGTAACTGAACATAGAATTAATCATAATCACGATTTCGATTGGAATGATGTCAAAATTTTAGATACAGAGAACAATTATACTAAGAGACTTATCTCCGAGATGATACATATTAAGAGACAGCATAACAGCCTTAATTATCAAATAGACACCGAGTATTTATCCGATATATATATATATATATATATATATATGAAAATATGATAAACAACCTACCAAAATATTAAGAGACACAATTTCTGAATATAAGAAGAGATTACCAGTTTCTCCTCTTAGTTATATTCTAATAATTAAACAAAGATGTTTCGTCTCATTATAACATATCTTCATGCTGAAAATTTATTTTACACTAATGTTAAAGCTAAACCTAAAAGAATTTTTAATTATTGACAAAAAAATTTTTTAAAACTCTTATTACAATTATTTATCAAATTATTTTTATATATGTCATTTTAAAGCTAATACCATCTTTGTATGAACATAAAACACCTCAGTATACATCCTATGCACTGGGGAAATAAATTCTCTATAATGTCATTATTCGTTTCTTAATTTATAATCAGGATTCTTTAGTTCAGCTTCCAGTATTTCCAGTTTCCATACATCTCCTAACACAATAATTAGCGAGGAGTACTTTGAAAGAATGTTTGAGACAAAAATGCATACGGAATACTATGATTCTAACTGTGTTTAAAGTATGTAGATAAACTTAACGACGACATTTACTATTTTATATGATTCCGATTTATAATTTGAATTTATTGTAACCGTTTCTTAACTAACTTTTTAATTTTATTGCGCTGAAGAAGGCTAGAAAAGTCTAGCCGAAACGTCCGAATATCAATGTAAACGTACAAATATTAATGTACAACGTACGAATATTAATGTAAAATGTACTTAACATTATTCTTTTAATAGCATGGGAGTAAGTTTACACATTTAACACCGTTCTACTACTCTAAGTTAATTAATAAAAAAATTTTTATGGTTTAATTTTTTTATTTTTTTTAAATTTTAATTACCAGCTCTCTATGCCTATTTTATATTGTAACTATATTATTGAATAATTGAGAGCTTTTTACACAATTTCTCTTATTTTTAATTTTAAATTTAAAATAAATTTAATTTATTTAATTAATTTATTTAATTGAATTATAGAAATACAGAAATAAGAATATATAGAAGACATAGGTAAAAATAGGTTTATTGCAAATAAACTTAATTTTCTATAATGTGATATACAGGGTGGCTGAAAACTTTTCGCACATCCAAAGTGTGAACATAGATTGGTTCAAATTAAGATGGAAAGTCCTCTACTGTTTTGCGATCTTCTCCATAATTAACAAAAAATTAATTAAAAGAGATCGGCTAATCGGTGTGAGCAACAGTGTGCAGTGACGAGAGACGTCCCACTGTAACCTTATACTAGGCTCGTGGCGAATAGGCAAGGAATGGTGAGTTCCCATTCCAAAATATGATGGTGGTGCGCTTCAGAATTGCATTGAGTTGCAGTAAACCCCGTCCACTGCTTCGCCATGCGCCAAATATCAGGTTACAGTGGGACGGCTTTTCTCGCCGTGTGCTTATATACGCATGTATTGATTAATTAATATCTTCTTTCTATTTCTATTTCTTCTATTAATAAGTTTTTTAATTAATATCTTGAAATTTTACGGGTTTTTTTCAAAATGAATTTTTTTTTTAAATGGATGATTTAATGACTTTTTAGTTCGATACGAGATATATTTATGGTTTTTTTGGTGGGTGATGGAATGGACATTCTGTATACGTGGCTAGAAGCGCGCGATAACAAAGACGGTCTCACTGTAACATAATGACGACGCGTGACGAAGTGATGATTGGGGAAGGAAGGAGCGAGTGTGTAGGCGCTTGACGAAGCGGCGAACGGGAAGGGAGCGGTGGATTCTCTTAACTCTTTCGTACCTCCGGTATCTCCGTACTTTTCCCAGAAGAGATGCGTTTCATATAAACAGTTTTATAGATTTTTAGGGATGCTGATTCCAAATTTACCATCAAAATTTAAATTCAAAATGGCAGATTTAAGATGGCGTGTCGTATGTGTCATCTTACTTCGCATACATTTTGATTACACATATAAACTATTATATTTATCATAATAAAGACGTAATCATATTTAAATAAAACTTTAAGTTTATTATTAGCGCATAAATTCTATAATTTTTCAACATAATATACGGTTATTCTTTTTTCTAAAAGTTTGATTTTTTGCAAAGTTTAGATAATTATATTTTATTGTAAACATTATATTTTAAAGTGCGCGATTTTTCTACATGTAATTTGAACCGTCTTCTTTAAAACAAGCCAAAGTAAAAGTCGATAGGATTATTTGTTTAAAAATTATGATTTTTTTTCATAGGTGGGACATATATGTCCCGGAGATACGAAAGGATTAAACATGGCAGTCGCGTTTCTAATCACGCATGATTTTTTTCAATTAATATCTCGAAATTTTACGTGGTTTCTTGCAAAATGATATAGAATTTTTTAGTTCAGTTTAGCGAGATCTACTTATTTTACTTTGTTGCGAGATAGCTGGAACTCCCTGTATGTATATTGTTTTCAAAAAATTAAAAAATATTCTTTTACAATATTATTTCATAATAATAATAATAATAATAATAATAATAATAATAATAATAATAATAATAATATATATATATATACACACACACATATATATATATATATACAGAGTGTCCGTCGATTTTCGACCTTAACAAAAAAAATAAATAGATTGGCTCAAATTAAGAAGAAATTATCTATATTGTTTTGGGATTGTCGCAATAATTATGGAAAAATTAAATAAAGAGCTCGGTCAATCTGCGTGAATAGAAGCGCGCGGCGACGAGAGTCGTCCCACTGTAATCCGATACTAGTCGCGTCGCGAAGCGGTGGGCGGGTCGCTTGAGACATGATACGATATATCGCAATACCGCGCCGAAAAATCACCCGTCCTTTTAGCGGCGAGAAAATGATGCGCTATCATTTCCACACCACCTTGCGGTAGATAGCATGGTGCGCTTTTTTATAGTGGTTTCCCCCATAAGCCTATTCCACTCTCAATTTGAAAATTATTCAAAATGCCATTACTATACGCTGAATACATCGTAAATGTAAAAAATTAATGGTGACAGTACCTTTACAAAAATTAATCCGTGATTGAAAATCCTTCGATAAAATGTATTCCACACGTTGATAATGATACGATGATAAAATGCTTCACGAATCTTTTCTTCATCTCGTACACGAAAACGCACTGCTGAACCGATTATTCCGATATTATGCACGACACCCAGTTTCACATAATTATTGCACAACACGTAAAATTGTATGGCCACTTGGTTTTCGTTAACGCCTGGGAAATGATTCCATGTAAAGTTGCGGCGCACGATAAGTATTTCCGCTAGTCCGTATGCCACAATCATATCCGTATATTCCTGCAGAATATACCTCATTTTCACTGTTAATTTACTACGCAAACACAAGATTTTTATTAAAACGTCTTAGCTCTCGCACACTGTTATCACACTGCGTACGCCAGCAGCACGCAACTACAGCTGACAGCTGAGCGGATATGTGAGTGTAAGCGTACGTATGAGTTCGACGCTTGCGCACTATGGTTGTCCGCTCAGCTGTAGTTGCGTGCTGCCGGCGTACACAGTCTGATAACAGTGTGCGAGAGCTAAGACGTTTTAATAAAAATCTTGTGTTTGCATAGTAAATTAACAGTGAAAATGAGGTATATTCTGCAGGAATATACGGATATGATTGTGGATACGGACTAGCGAAATACTATCGTGCGGCCGCAATTTACATGGAATCATTTCCCAGGCGTTAACCAAAACCAAGTGACCGTACAATTTTATGTGTTGTGCAATAATTGTGAAACTGCGTGTCGTGCATAATATTAGGATAATCGGTCCAGCAGTGCGCTTTCGTACGAGGTGAAGAAAGGATTCGTGAAGCATTTTTATCGATCATTATCAACGTGATACATTTTATCGAGGATTTTCAATCACGGATTAATTTTTGTAAAGGTACTGTCACCATTAATTTTTATATTTATGATGTATTCAGCGTATAGTAATGACATTTTGAATAATTTTCAATTGAGAGGGAATAGGCCTATGGGAACCACTAAAAAAAGCGCACCATGCTATCTACCGCAAGGTGTGTGGAAATGATAGCGCATCATTTTTCTCGCCGCTAAAAGACGGGTCATTTTTCGGCGCGGTATTCGATATATCGTATCAGCGTCCGAGCGACCCGCCCACGCTCGCGACGCGACTATATCGGATTACAGTGGGACGACTCGTCGCCGGCGTCTATTCACGCAGATTGGCCGATCTTCTTTATTTAATTTTTCCGTAATTATTGCGACAATTCCAAAACAATATAAATAATTTCTTCTTAATTTGGGCCAATCTACTTATTTTTTTCGTTAAGGTCGAAAATCGACGGACACCCTATATATATATATATATATATATATATATATATATATATAATCATATATAAATAATATGTGAGTTTTGTTTAAAATAAGATAAAATAAATTTTTATAAGATTAATTTTTTAAGGTATTAATAATTTTAGATATATTATATAGATATTAAAAAAAAATGACACTATCATATATCATCATAATTTTTATATCCCAAACAACATGTTTTATAAACGCCTTAAAGTGTCCTTATCTACTTTTTAATAATGTTTGGTATTTTGTGTTTTGTATTTTAATGATATTTACAATATGACATTTTTATTTGTTTATTTTTTGATTTTCTAGAACACACAAAATTTGACGATCATAACGCCCAAAAAAATGACGAACAATGAAAACAGAAATCCTAATATCACTTATGGCATTGATGATATACCACCGTGGTATCTATGTTTATTTATGGCATTGCAGGTATATAAGCATATATTATACACTATCAAAAATGATAGTTACAATTAGAGTTAAAATTATGGTTGGAATTATATTAGAGTAAAAATTATTTAAAAAGAAATAAAACATTCTTTAAAACAAACATTATTAATTATTAATGTTTCAAATGTTTCATGTTTATTTAATGTTTCAAATATATTTATACAATGTTGAAAAAATCATGTTTAGAACAAAAAAATATAACGTAAGATATATAGAATATATTCATACATTTATATATTTTATATAATATGTTGTTTAATAATATACTCAATACAGCATTACTTAACTATGATTGGCGCTATCGTTTCTATTCCCTTCATTCTAACGCCAGCCCTTTGCATGACTGAAGATGACCCTGCAAGGAGCAATATTATTTCTACGATGATCTTCGTCACCGGTTTGGTGACATTTATCCAGACTACTGTAGGATGTAGGTACGTATAATCATTATTATATAAAATAGATAAAATTGATTACTGCAAAATGACAATTATACACGAATCATTTCAGTTCATGTAACAATAAAATTTTATATTAATTAATCTACTGGAAAAATATCAACAATAATATTTTATGTGAAAAAACATATTTTGCATTAGATTACCATTGGTGCAAGGTGGCACTATATCGTTTTTAGTGCCAACTCTAGCGATATTGAACCTGCCGCAATGGCAGTGCCCCATGCCAGAAGTCTTAAATCAAATGTCCTACGAGAATCGGACTGAGCTGTGGCAAATTCGAATGAGAGAATTGTCGGGTGCTATTGCTGTTTCCGCTCTGTTTCAAGTAATCATTGGATTTGGAGGTGACTTGAATCATTAAATCTATCATGCATATAATTTTTTTTAAAATAAGACATTAAAATTGTGTATTTAGGTATTGTTGGGTATTTGCTGAAATTTATAACTCCGTTAACAATAGTGCCGACGGTTTCATTGGTTGGGCTTTCTTTGTTCGAAAATGCAGCGGATGCTGCGTCTCAGCACTGGGGTATCGCAGCTGGGTACTATCTCTCATAATTTCTGAAAATACTTAAAAATAATTTAGATATATTATTATTATAATCATTCAAAACATTGAAAATATATTATATATATTTTTAGAACAATAATACTGCTAACTATATGCTCTCAAATAATGGTTAATGTGCCATTTCCATTTCCAATATATCGCAAGAGCCAAGGATTTCATATTATCTGGTTTGATCTATTTAAACTTTTTCCGGTAAGTATAAAGTGAAAAATATCTTTTGAAATTTGCAATGATAACATGAATTACAGTGATATAGATGAAAATATTAATTTTATTGACTATATTTTTTGTTGTAAAACACATATACTCAAATAGCTCAAAGATCTCAAGATTATACAGAATATCTCAATTTAAATGTCAAAACTTCAGGAGTGTGTAGAGGACCGATAAATTAAGAAAAAAATTCTTTACAGCTAGCATGACCTAATTGGAACTGTAATTACGATTTGGTCTTTTGAGTTATTTGGCATGGAATAAACTTTCTTTTTCAAGATTTCTCACACGAAGAAATCCGTAGGTGTCATCGAATGTCGATCAATCAACTCAAGAAAACTGAGAGACTGAATCATAACTGCAGTGTATCAAATATCAGAAGAATGTCTAGTTGCAATTAGAACGGTCAATGCTAGATGTAGTGCTTGCATTGCTGCAAGAGTCCAGCATTTTGAACAGTATCTTCATTAAATAAATGATAAATAATTGAAAAGAAAACTTTTTTGTTTTTTCTTGCAATTTTCTTCAAAATGGAATAAAAACGAACAAATTTCGGAGGAACTTTTTTTCTTAGTTTATTAATCCTTTACACTTCCGAAGTCGTGACGTTTAAATTAAGGGCATTCTGCATATTGCAATATGCGCTATATATTACGTCAGAATTCTAATACTAGCTGATGTCGTCTCAGTTAGTGTCAGTAAAACTGCAGCAGAACATAAAAGTTTTGCACCATAATGTGCTATAAAAAGTACTAAAGAAAAATTTAAGAAGAAGTTCTTCAAATAAAAACAGATTTTAAGCATTGTGTTGGCATAATATGATTATATTATCTGCAAGCGTTATGACGGCAGAAATCCAAAAATTGAACAACATGCGTTTCAAAAAATAATTGCAAAAATATAATAGAAACACAGCATGATTTGTTATTATAAAATAATGACAATAATAATAATGTCAAGATATGTTATATCGAATTATAGTTATATCGCGCTTATCACTATAATATATTTATTTTGTTTTTTAAATTTTTTCAAATACAAAGAATACAAAGTGCGACTGACAAATTAAATATATAGTATTGAATGTATAGTATTTATTTCTATTTCTATTTTTCCAGTTTTATTTCTGATATTATTCCAATGAAGAATTCAGAATATTACATTGATTGTTAAAATTTAATTATTTTAACAATTATTTAACTTATGCTAATCATATGTATTACATAAAATAATTACGATAAATATGTTACACTTACATATTACATTTATTGTATAATTGTAAAATTATAAGTAATTAATGATTCAAATTGGTAATATTTATGTCATAATAATCTGTAATATTTAATTTATGCTGCATTTCTGCTGTGTTTTTATTGTTACAATGTGACATATCATAGTTGATTTTCGCAATGCTTCCTTAATTGATTTTAGTTTCAGCAGATCTTGCTCGATAGTTGCATATTTTCTACTATGTCGTGACAATAAATAATGCTCGATTTTTGTTGATAGAAAATAAGTAAATGCAGACGCAATGGATAGGAATCTAAAATCATGATTAGATCTGCTGTCATGGCTATTTAAATATATATATAAATATATATATATATGATGAGTCAGTGAAAGTGTGACAAACTTATATCTCGGAAATAAAGCACTTTAGAAAAAAATGAAAAATTTTCATTTCAAAAATTTTCATTTCAAAAATATTTCATATAAAAGTTTTATAATATTAAGAAGGATATAAGATGGTGTCATTGGTTTAAACTTGAATAGTCGTTTGAAAATCACATGAAGGCTATCTTTAATTTCATTAATGGAAACTCATCATTTTTAATACATATTATTGTAATTTGCGTAAACTCTAAAAAGTTTTCAAACTATAGTTAAGCTATATATAACCGGAGTTGGAAATATTATTTCAAAAAGTAACGCGTTACTATGCTATCGTTAAGAAAATAACGATTTGTTACTTTTTATAATACTAAAATTAAATACGTAATTGATTTTAAAATAATTATTTTTATTATATTCGATAATTAAATTATTTCAACATTGAAATGTTTTTTATATTAAATTTTCCAATTTCAAAATTTTAGATTTCAATACAGAAAATGGATGTATATAATTTTCTGAAATATTTGAAAGAAATTTTGCAATAGGAATAAATCTCTTTTAATTATTAAGATATCAGAGGTTATTATTGAGTTGAGATTAATGTAATATCATATATATTTTATTTATAAAGACTAAATAGCAATAAAATGTGATTAGTTTTTATTATTATGTTTAGGCCCATCCTTTAGAAAGAATGAGCCGAAGGAAAGACGTAACACTTGTATCCCGAGAGCAGATGCCTTAAGGGTAGAAATCTTGAGCGAGCCTGCGGGAGGGCCAAAGATAGGTCAATGATTAGAAAGCATAGACTTACTAGAATAGACTGCTTATGAGCGCAAATTTTGGTAGTGGAGGTATCCGTCACTGAGAAAAGGATAACTGTCGTTAATATGAATTTCCATCTCTTTCTAGTGGGCGTGACTTAGCTCACATCGACAAAACGCATACTATTACACTCACGCTCTGACACCGTTATTGGTCGCTATGCTTCCCCACTACTCTGCATTAAAAAGAGATAGAAATTCATATTAACAACAGTTATCCTTTTCTCAGTGACGAATACCCCCACTATCTTCATGAGCAGTCTATTCTAGTAAGTCTATGTTAGGAAGATTGATCTTAGGTTAGGTTAGATTGGGTTAGGTCTATTATCGATCCATAATGCCCGCTCAACGGTCCCTTTTTCAGTAAAAGAACTTAATCCTTATTACCCGGGATGGGGCCCAGTGGGATTCAAGAGTAGGGATGGTAAGAGAGATTAAATTGAACGCGGAAATTAATAAATTTAAATGAGTTTGTTATAAATCAGCTATAGAAATATATCTCTAATGTATTGTTCTGTAACAGATATGTGTGTGTGTTTGTGTGTGTGTGTGTGTGTGTGTGTGTGTATGTAGATATATATGTATAAAAGTTTAACTTAAAATCGAGAGAATACCTTTCCCATAGGAATTCCTTCGATAAAGCTTAATAATAAATGGCGTAAAACAATAAAGGGGATAAGAATATTAGGAGGAGCAGTGAGGAAGTTCTGTAATGTAGGGATATGTATAGGAACAGGTCTTAATGTAAAGGAATCTGGAGGAATTGGATCTCTATGTTCTAGAAAACGGAGGCTGAGATAATAAATGCAATAAATCGATCACTAGGCTCGATTGTGGAATAAATAGGAGGAGGAAGAATAAGAAAAGAAGGGGAAGGTGAGTTTGGGGATGATTTATTGGGAGAAGAAAGGAGTGAAAATAACTGAAGATCGGATGGAAGATCGGGTGTGGGATGAAGGATTCTGTGTCATATACAAAGGAATAACTAGGAAAGGGAGTTTCGGATAAGTAAGGAATAACTCGCGAATCTTCTTGAATATTATTACGCGATTTTCACATATGCTTACTTCCACTACGTTGCCGGTTGCCAGCGTAAGCATTCTGGCATCACTGGAAATACGGACTGGTTATCGGGGAAGTTTCTACCAGATGTACTCGGTTATTGTGGCACTGAGTCTCGATCGGAACTAACAAAGTAACAATTTCCGTGTAATGATGGTATTGACCGACGGAATTGTATTAATTGACGGTTGGCGGAACTAGTCAGATTTGTGTATTTTACAGGCACTGTTAATACGGTTAAGACTGACTCCAAGAATTTTCTGAGAATACTGATTTTGAGGTTTTCTGAAAAATAGTGACTATGAGGTTTTTCTAAATACTAATAATAATTCATTCAAAGTTCGTGCTATATCGGTTTTGGATTACTCTCTCCCAGGGTTGCTGGAGAAGCTAACAAATAGAAATCCTCCTCCTTAGATTTCCATCATCTCTCTCCTTTGCCCTTTCTTATAGGTGTTTAGAATGTAAAAAAAAATCAGAATTTTATTACATTTGTTCGCGAATAGGAGAGCGTCTTCCAAAATAGCGAAGCTTAGAATTCTCAATATCGAAAGTGACAATAATTTATGTCTTCTCTAAGTACAGGATGCGTATGCTAAAGACAAAGAGATAACTTTTATTACCCTCTTGAAATTAAGATAAGTCATGTATCGCATCGCAACATGCGATCGCGTTTTTATGAATAGTTTCTTTTATATTTTATATTTTATAGCCTTTTATATTTTATAGTCTTTTGAAATTTTATGAGATTTTAAGTAATAGAAAAACATCAATTTCGGTTGACTGGCTGGCGCCTTGACTGTGACTGGGATGCTACTATCTTATGATTTTATAGTTCACTAATATCTGACTGACGTTTTTAAAACACTTATTGAGAATCCTATTTCAATTTGATTGATATTAATGATTTTTTGAAAGTTGTGTACATGTGCGTCGGTCATGGAAAAGAAAAAAGTTGTGAAGTCTTTTGGACGTAATATTAGCCTTGGATTCAATTAAGCATATTGCTACTTAGCAACTTCGTGAGTGGTCATGTTATTGGATGCACACACACTGTTAGCTAAGTTAATCATTGATTCCCATCATTGTTTAAAGTCAAAATATCGATAGGTGTTTGTAGCATCTTCTCATGTGACTGCGTGTCTTCAATACTACAACTGCTCATGTTGATTTATTAAACAAAAATAACTAAAGTAATAATTAAATTTGTTACCGTTACTATAAAAATATGATGACATTAGCGTTATCGTTACAGACAGAAAAAAATAACGACCTTTACTTTTAGTACCGAAAAAAAGTAACAATAACGGTACCGTGCTACTTCTCAACTCTGTGGCTATAACTATAATTAAATTATAATTATTTTTACAATAAGTACTTTAATACTTTTCGAGTTATAAAGCTTGAAAGTTACAATACCGCCAGTGTTAGCATACCCAAGATGGAGTGGATATAATTTGACCACGTTCGAAATGGCCATGGGTAAATTTGACCACGTTCGAAATGGCCACGTTCGAAACGGCCACGTTCGTAATGGCCACGCGTTCGTAATGGCCACGTTCGGAATGGCCACGTTCGAAACGGCCACGTTCGAAACGGCCACACGCACACACACATAAGTTTGTAGCTTTTTGCTACACGAAGCGAGGTGGATGCGGGAGAGGGAGGCCGAAGGCCCCCCCTCGTATGTGTGGCCGTTTCGAACGTGGTCGTTTCGAACATGGCCATTCCGAACGTGGCCATTACGAACGCGTGGCCATTACGAACGTGGTCAAATTTATCCGTAGCCATTTCGAACATGATCATTTCGGACGCTCCTCCCAAGATGTATCATCTGGAAGTTGATCGAATTGGTTATCATTATCGTTAAGTTTTATTTAATTTTGTTAATATTTTTAAAATGAATTTTGAGATGTTTAACATGTTAAAGATTTTAGGTGGAATTAATGATAAGGAATTACATTTCGAACATCTTGGATATATATCTTTATATAATTTTGTGCACTCACGCATACATACATATGCCCACATATACAACATAAAAGAGATGTAAATCCGACTCTGCATTACATATATACCTTAGGTAATGCCAGTAATGTTAACGATATAGTGTAACTTTCAAACATTGTAACTTTCGAAAAGAATTTGATCAAAAAATATTTAAATATAGTGTTTTGAAAAGTTCTCGAGATAAGATACAAGAATATGCAATGAAAAATAGGAGTTTCCGTTTAAAAAATTCCATTAAAAAAAGATGATCTTTGTAATCTTCAAACGACTATTTAAGATTAAAATGACATTGTCTTATATCACTTTAAAGTCACAAAATACTTTTATATAAAAGATGTTTCTCTAACATGATTTGTTTTCCCGATATAAATTTGTGACATTTTAATTGACTCATCTTGTACGAACGCACACATATGCATGTGTATGTATGTATATTTTTAAGAGTATATTTTTAAATATATTTTTAATTTTTAATGTCTGTCCTTAATCGTCTGTCAAAAAGAAACCATAAATTGATCTCGTTAAACTGAACTTGATTTTGAAATATTAATTAAAACTCGGCTAATTCGTGCGAGTATAAGCGCGCATCGAGAAAAATCATTTCACTGTAACTTGATACCAAGTGCGCGGCAAAGTATGGTACGCTCTTCAAAACATTATAGCAGTGCGCGACGCTTCAGCGTTCTAATAAAAATTATTTCAATTAAATAATTTAACTGAAATAATTTTATTAAGACAACGAGACAATTATCGATTGATAAGGCCGTCATGCGCTGCGTCTGTTTGTTTACTCCTTGCGCATATCTTAACTCTTGTCACGCGGCCAAACTTTTTGTTGCCGTGCGACATTTGCCATTAGCACGCCTAAAGCGCACATACATATAGAGTGCTTTCCATTTAGAGACAAATCGACACAAGCGTCATTCTATCTTTTTTCAATGAATACAAAAAAACAAAGATAGAATGACACTTGTGCCGACTTGTGTCGCTAAATGGAAAGCACCCATAGTCTAGCCGTGCGAGACGCGCGTTAATATATTAATCTTTATTGGAATAATTATTACAAAAATTGCAAAATGGTAAAGGATTTTTTTATTCAGTTTATTGTGCTCTATCTATCACGAAAAATAAATTGGCTCAATGTTCATGTTATTGAAAAAAGTCATACTTATTTTATTTTCCCCCCCAAAAAACTGGTACTTTTATCCCCAAACTATGTTACTTTCATCCCAGGTTCCCAGGATAAAAATAACAATCAACGTACTTGAAAAAAGCTATAGTAGCTCTTTAAATATCTATCATTTAAGATTGAAACATAGGTATAATAATAGAACAATAATGGAGTTTTTTAACGTATAATTTTTTTTGTTATATCTCTAACGATAATTAATTAGTGACTTATAATACAAAAAAATGTCACTTTTGTCCTCGGTCCCTACTGTTATTTTAAATCAGTGCTGGGATTTACTTACAACTTTCGGTTAGATTTCTTAGTTTACGCTTACTGTTCTCCTCTCACGCCTTAGTGACCGCGCCACCGGACTCTCATAACTAAGGAGTGCTCAGGAACGTGCGCATCAAATGTTATGTGGCAATCTATCTAAGTTCTTTTTATTGTTTATTAATAATAAAAATAAGTATTCTATTATTAATTACGTATATGTTTTGTAACAATTTAAAATATTTATGTTTTGAAACGTAATCACCATAAAGAGAACTTAATAGATAGATTGTCACATTACATTTGTGACGCGCGCGCTCCTGAACGCTCCTTAGTTATGAGCGGCGCGAGCAGTAAGAGGGGAAGTAGGAATAAACTCCGGCCGAAAGTTGCAAGTAAATCTTAGCACTATTTTAGATAATCTTTGATGATGTTTTTCTATTGTTATAAAAGAATGCTATAATCGAGTCACTAATCATCGCAAATCATTTCACAGTTTAGCGAGTTTATTTTCTTCCTTATTGTGCTTGTTATACCTTCATACATACATGAAAATCCAGGGTAAGATGATTTGATATTTTGCTGCTCTTTTTAAACGCTTGCATGCAGTTTCAAACTGTGAAAAATTTGATTATCTTAATAAATATTGACATGACTACTTTATAATCAGAGCAAATAATAATTTTTCTGTTTATTATTAAAGATATTATATACTTTATTAGAGATATCAATTATATTCTTGAAGTAATTCTGCATGTCTAACAATAAGTATGGCAAAGCATCTAAGGATGTTTCAGATTGATCGTGATAAGGAAGACCGCTCATAAGAATACTTTTTTTGTTGTTTATCCCATTTCCATAAATTACTGCGTTAAAGCACTTGTTTATGTTAAAATCATCTGTGCAAATCATCTTGCTCACATCAGGGTTAACAAGTTGATTTGATCTATGTCAATCAAATTTAAAATAAACTTAAGAGAAATTTTATATTTATTTGTTAAATCATAAGATAAAGAATTTACATGTCACATATGTTTAAATTGTACTAAACTATGAGTATTTTTTGCGTTTGCAGATTTTATTAACAATAATCATTATGTGGATAATTTGCACTATACTAACGATGACTGATATGCTACCATACGGTCATCCTGCCAGATCCGATAGTAAATTGAAAATAATAAGCGATTCACCATGGTTTCGAGTACCATATCCTGGACAGTGGGGTATACCCACTGTAACGTTATCAGGAGTACTCGGTATGCTAGCAGGAGTACTAGCATGCACGGTTGAATCTATTAGTTACTATCCAACTACTGCGAGAATGTGTGGTAAATATATTTGTTTTAAGATCATGATTTTTCATTTGGATAAAAATTAAAAAAGACAGAGGAAGAAAATCATGTATGATTTAATGCTTTCTATTACATTTTTTCTATTAATATAAGATTCTTAGAGATTCTAGTTACTAGTGCACAACTTATTAACAAATATTACAATAAATGTTTACTAACATAGCACGAATAACTTTCGACATATATTGTAGAAAGTACATTTTTAAATAATGCACCGTTTAAATTTTGTTTTGGTTTTTGTGATCTATTTTGGTTTCCAAATTTGCGATTGTTCATACTTATTTTCGTTACATCCTACTTATGTGTTTATATTTTTTTATTTACATGTATTTCTTTAAACGAACATGTAGGCGGACGGAAAGCTTTGCTCTCCAGTTCATATTCTAATTAAAAAAAAATAACTTAACCCAATGTTTCAGATCTGGGATATACTTTGCTTCGCATAAAAAATTGCAAATTCATGTAATATCCTATCTTAAATATGGGTTGACTTAGATTAATTTTTTTAGAATAAGAGTGCAGGGAGAGGGGAAAGCCTTTTCTCTCTTAACTTAATTTTTACGCATTTTTACTTAAAAAGTAAATGTAAAACCAAAAGAATCACTGAACTGTATATAAACTGAAATGGAAACTGAAGCGCTTTTCGCGAGCCGAGAGAGAACGAATGTTCAGGGCTAGTTGTCTTACTCCGTACAGTCAAGTTAAAAACTTTTGACTATTGTACAACATCACACTACAATTGCGAACCATTTTAATTTGCCAATTCACTTTTGAACCTGTTTGTATTCACTGTAATGTGTGCATCTGCAGATGCGTGGAAGCGAAACACTATGCTCTGAACATCTATCTATCTCAGGATTGCTGTCCGCTTATGTACTTACAATGACAGTTCTCATTCCAATTTATATATAGTTCAGTGAAAGGAATATAAATACATCAGTAGGACATAACGAAAGTAAAGATGAAATTTCAAAATTGCATATTTCAGGAATCAAAATAAAGTGCTACAAAATTTAAATGATGTAACAGGAATATACTTTCTGTATAATACATATACATATGTCGAAAATATACATATGAAAATTATTCTCGCTGTGTTACTTAAAATAAATATTTGCTAAAAATATATTTTAGTAAGATCTTCTTTTTCTTTTTTTTGATAACAAATTTAAAATATTCGATATAAAAATAATGTATTATAAAAATATTATATTTTTGATAAACAAGTTGTTTGAAATATTTTATTAGCGATTTTAATAATGATAATAATATATATTTAAATAAAAATTTATAGAAATAGAAAAATATATAGAAAATTGTAATAATTTTTTATATATTTAAATAAAAATTTAAATATATAAAAAATTATTACAATTTTCTATATGATGCTTATGATTTGTTTATATACAGGGTGTACCAAAATTCACGCATGTAGAATGCACAGCGTGATTGTTCGTACCAAAACAAACAACTTTTTCCTTTGGGAAAATTGCATCTGAGCATTACTTTTTAAATGAGAGCAACTTTAAGCTAACGAATAAGCGCTTTAGATTATGTTTGTATCGCGCGCGGTCCCTGAACGCTATTTTACTATTTCATTAAAAGTTTTACAAGAATTATGCATGATATCTAAATATCTATTTTTAATACAACGTACTTAATAAGAGATTTTATAAATTGGTATTATCGAAGCAACGACTGAAAGTAAAATAAGTAGATTAGAATAATTTTGATACAAACATGCAAATAATTTTGATTCAAAATTATTGTTCCTATGTTCTAAATATTTTTTGGCTCTGAAAAGGGTCGATTAAATGTTTAGCACATGTTCGAAATGTAAACTTTCTATTTGTATATTCGCTCTGCATAGGAAATTTTTTTGTATACGTTGAATCATTTCCAATTTAACAATTGCTATTGCACAATAAAGTTGCTTTTTGAAATCTTCTAGCATTTCCACAGAATTTCGGTAAATAAATTTTTTTTAATAATTACAGAAAATAATCAATCAAGTCAATAAATAATCAAGCCATTTATCTAATCAGGCCAATTGAAGTATTTGTATCGAGATAAATTAATTCAAAAATTTGTTTCGAGATAATGTCTCTTACATTTGTTATTATGAGGTAGTGTTCCATCATGTTAAAACCACTTGGAAATTTGTTTTCAAACTACCAATAGATTTTCCTCTGTTTAATAATACACATTATTTGCATTAAAAATTCTTTCAAGTGTAAAGAGGTATTCATCGGTAAATAATATCCAATTATAAAATCTATTAATCTATTAATCTATTAATCCATCGAATCTTCTAATTATGTTTCAAAATCATGTGTATGAAGATAATATTCTGCATATTGTCTAATACTGTATCGTCTAATACTGTTTGATTGTTACACTGGTTCAAAATTAGCAACATGGGACACCCTGTATAAAATAAATGATCATCGAAAAGAAAGATTAGATGTGAAAGATTATTTGTTTTACGTTTATAAAACGTTTTACGTATTATAAAAAGAAGTGCATTATGATGAATTACACAAGTGGAGAATATTGTGATATGTTGCTAATTTTGGGCGAGTGTAACTATCACGCTACTGCTGTTGCTAGATAGTATGCAGAATATTATTCTCATAGACGTCATCCAGACACAAATGTAATTAGAAGAGCAGAAATTGCGAGAAACGGGACAATCATCCTTTGGCAAGATGCGGACGTGGACGAAATGTACGTAAGGTTGATAGAAAAAGAAATCTCGCAGATCATTGAAGAAAAACCAAGCATAAACCTTCGTATCATATCGCGAATTAATATATCACATTCCATAGTTCATCGTGTTTTACAAGATGAACATATGGAATCCGTATCATTTCTTAATACAACTAAAAGAAGGAGATGCAGAACATCGCATGGAATTTTGTCGCTGGTTGTTACGTGAATATAACAAGGAATATAACAATAGATTTTGTATTCTTTACGATATTATTTACTGATGAATCCCTCTTTACATGTGAGGGAATTTTCAATGCACATAATATGCATTATTGGGCAGAAGAAAATCCATTCGTAGTCCGAGAACGAAATTTCCAAATTCGCTGGAAATTAAATATTTGGGCTGGAATTATAAGCGATCAACTCATTGAACCGTGCGTTCTTCCGAACAGGATGAGAGGCGACAATTATATCGAATTTTTAATCGAAAACTTGTCGATACTAAAGGATTTATAATTACATATCCAATGAAATGATGTAGTATCAACATGATGGCACACCATCTCATAATAACTGACGTGCGAGACATTATTTTAATACAAAATTTCGGGTGTAATTCCAAAAACAGTTCCGTTCACCTCCTATTTTGATGAAACTTTGTGAAAAGCTTCCTTTTAACTTAAAATAGAAGCCTGTAAAAGAAATTTTGGTGACTCCTATAAGAAAGTCGTTTTTAACAGAAGATTCACAAATTATAATATATGCAACATGCGACTATACGAATTCCTAAGTAATGTTGATTTGACTTCTAAGAAGGTTAAGATTATTTTAACTTTCTATGCAAAGCGTACGATTTCACATGGGTTTGCAGCTTTCCATGCGAAGCGAGGTTCACACCACTCTTGAATCAACACGGAAACGAGGTCTATTATTGTATGGTTCCACAGGTGTTTGCAACTTTCCATGCGCAACCATTCCGCTGGTAGACAAGGTGGACCTCGTTTTACAATCTACAGCATATATCCATTGTGATTGAACTCTTTGCAATAGGGCGGGATGGTTACGAGAGGAGAAGCCGAAGGCCCCCTTTGCATCCCTCGCGTGCACGCGCGTGTGTGTATACGCATCGGTAGGAATCCCGCTATGCTTGTGTTGACGCTCACTAACGTCACACTTATACAAGCGAAGCACGCATGTACGCGAGCCGGGCAGCGGGAGAGAAAGTGGGGGTAGAGTAGTGGGGGGCATTCCGATGTTGCATCTTTTGCACACGAGAGCTCAATACAAGTATAGCGGGACACCATTCCTGCCGGTACGTGTACACACACACACGCACGGACGCACACACATACATGTGCAGTGTGTGTGTGTGTGTGTGTGTGTGTGTGTGTGTGTGTGTGTGTGTGTGTGTACACAGGGTGTTTCATAAGTAGTGGGCAAAATTTCAGGAATGGATTCCTCATGCTTAGAGAAGAAAAAAAAGTTAATCAACATAGATCCGGAAATGATTAGTTTTTCAGGCCGCCGAGCTTGAAAAATATTGTTGATGCCTGTAAAAGGATTTCTAAGATGAGAAATGAAACAAAATTTTGTATTACAAAAATCTTAAAAACTAATCATTTTTGGACCTATGTTGATTAACTTTTTTTTCTTCTCTAAGCGTGAGGAATTCATTTCTGAAATTTTGCCCACCACTTAGGAAACCCTGTATACATATATACATGTGTGTGTGTGTGTGTGTGTGTGTGTGTGTGTGTGTATGTGTGTGTGTGTGTGTTATTAAAATTTGATTTAATGAAATTTATTGCATGATTTCTAGGAGCACCGCCGCCACCGGTTCATGCGATCAATCGTGGCATCGGCATAGAAGGCCTTGGTACGATATTGGCTGGACTTTGGGGTAGTGGTAACGGTACAAATACATTCGGTGAAAATGTCGGCACAATAGGTAAAAAAGCAATTTTACTTTAAGCGAAATTTTCATCGACTTAAGCACATAGAAAAACATTAATAATAAACAAATCGATTACATTATTTGTTTGTTTATTGTTTATGTCTTACAATCGATTCATATATTTTAAAATATTTGACTTTGATTGATTGATATATTAATTATTTACTTTTTTTATATGGTCATCGTATACATGTGTAAATTATACGGAGTGGTTAAAAACTTTTCGCCTTCTCAAAGTGTGAAAGATTGGCTCAAATTAAAGAAGAAGGTCTTGTATTGTTTTGCGATATTTGCAATAATTAACGAAAAATTAATTAAAGAAAATTGGCCAATGCGTTTGGCTAAAAGCGCTCGGCGGAAGAAATCGATCTCATTAACATAATGGCGGCGCGCGGTGAAGCGATAATTGGAAAAGGGAGGAGTGTGTAGACGCGCGGCGAAGGTTTTTAACCACCTTGTATAATATTATTATCTGTGATATATATAACATTTGGGAAATAATTAGGAGTAACCAAAGTTGGCAGTCGCAGAGTGATACAATGGGCGTGCTTTCTAATGATCCTACAAGGTATAATTAGCAAATTTGGTGCGGTGTTTATCATAATTCCCGAACCGATAGTAGGCGGAATATTCTGTGTGATGTTTGGGATGATTTGTGCTTTTGGTGAGTTTTTGTGCATACATATGTATGCGTGATTAAAGTATTGATCTCTATACATAATTGGAACATAAAAACATAAAACGAAAAAACTGTGACCAATTAAAGCTCATAGTTTTGTCTATAATAAATGTATCCCATACTTGACATTAATTTTAAAATGTGAGATACTTTTTTCTAATTATTTCATTAAATGCTTCAAAATGAGAAAAGTGCTGCCAGAAGTAGACATAGTCCATAATTTTAATAGCTCTCTGTATTCTATTAGTCACAGTCTTTGAATTATTACTGTTGGTGTATGTTATATTCAAATAAGTATAGAGATATCACATGTTTAGCACATAAAGCATATACACAAAAGGAATGTTTATATTCTATTATTTCAATTAAAAATATTACTATCAGAACGACAGAAAAAAAATGTGCTTAAGAAAAGATCCCGCACATTTTATATGAAAAAAGTGACTTCGGGCAAATTGATTGAAATTGAAATATGTTGTAATTTACCATAGATACTGAAACACTCAGGAAAAAAGTTCGAAAAGCAAAAGTATAAAAAATATGATTTAAAGTGAGTGGTATTAAAGTTTAAAAAACTGCTTTGAATACATAAATTAAATTAATATATAAATAAATTAAAGAATATAAATAATATATAAATGCTTGATATATATAATGTGTGTCATTTCTATAGTATTTAATGACTCCAAACTCTTTCTGTTGTACGTATGCACACATACACACACGCCTGCATACGGATATGATAGAGAGGATTTGTGTGTGTGTGTGTGTGTGTGTGTGTGTGTGTGTGTGTGTGTGTGTGTGTGTGTGTGTGTGTGAGTCATTAAATATTACATAAAAGAGACACATATCATATATATACAGGGCGATCCCGAAAAACCTTCCGTCTGTAAAATGACGAATTCCTGACACCATTTTAAGACAATTTTTCCTTTACCAAAATTTGATTTGAAGTGTAGTTTTTGAATTATGAGCAAAAATAGTTAGTAAATCACGCGTCGGGTACAGAAGGCAGGCAAGAGCGGCGCGAGCGCGGGCGCAGTTGACCGCCCGACAGGTGACTATCACCGCATGAGTCGCTAACTATTTTATCTTATAACATAAAATTATGCTTTAAATAAAATTTTGGTAAAGAGGAATATGTCTTAAAATTACATCAGAACTATAAGAAATAACGTTATTTTAAGGAACACGTTTCTGACGTAATTCTAAGACATTTTCTTCTTTACCAAAATTTTATTTAAAGCATAATTTTATGTTATAAAATAAAATAATTAGCGACTCATGGTGGTAATCACGTCGGGCGGTCAGCTGCGCCCGCGCTCGCGGCACGCCGCGCCGCTCCTGCCTGCCTTCTGTACCCGACGCGTGATTTACTAACTATTTTTGCTGATAATTCAAAAACTACGCTTCAAATCAAATTTTGGTAAAGGAAAAATTGTCTTAAAATGATGTCAGGAATATGTCATTTTAAAGACGGAAGGTTTTTCAGGATCGCCCTGTATATATATATATATATATATATATATATATATATACAGGGTGTATAAAAAGGTCGGAACCCTTGAATATTTCGAAAAATATAAGTTTTATCCAAAAATATTTCAGACAAAAGTTGTAGGGTTTAAAAGTTCTATTTAATGGCAATATCATTTTGACCTTGAAGAGTCACTGGAAGGTCACGTGAAGGTCACTTCAATTTTTTTAAATGGAACACCTTATATATTTTTGCATATTCTTGTAGCTTACCTCGAGAGCTTTCCAAAACACTATGATAAAGTATTTTTCATTAAAAACTTTTGAGTTATTAAGGTTTGAAAGTTCCAATATTTTGACAAATTACAAAATATCTTACAAAATATTCATTTTTCAATAATCTTACCCTAATACTTTTATGCACAGAATAATGAGATAAATTGACTGGCGTAAAGAAAATACACAATTGTTTAAAAAAAAATAAGTAAATAAATTTTCAATAAATTATAATTTTTTTTTTCGGAAAAAAGTCGGAACTCTAAAATGTTACGAAAAATATGAGTTTCATTAAAAAATGTTTTAGACAAAAGTTGTAGGGTTTTAAAAGGTCTATTTACTGGCATAATCCTATTGACTTTGAATAGAGTCATCAAGGTGACATTAAGGTGACCATAAATTTTATAAATTGCACTTCCTAATTAATATAAAAATCATTTATTATAGTGTTTTGAAAAGATCTCGAGATAAGCTACAAGAATATGCAATAAAAAATAGGGGGTTCTATTTAAAATTTTTAACCCCCTTGTACCCCCGCGTACCTGGGAGTGGGGAATGATCAGTATCCATGTCAAAAGATAACTTTTTTGAAACATCGTAAATTTGTAATTGTTGCAAATTTATTTATTTTTTTTTAAACAATTGTGTATTTTCTTTACGCCAGTCAATTTATCTCATTATTCTGTGCATAAAAGTATTAGGGTAAGATTATTGAAAAATGAATATTTTGTAAGATATTTTGTAATTTGTCAAAATATTGGAACTTTCACACCTTAATAACTCAAAAAGTTTTTAATGAAAAAATACTTTATCATAGTGTTTTGGAAAGCTCTCGAGGTAAGCTACAAGAATATGCAAAAATATATAGGGTGTTCCATTTAAAAAAATTGAAGTGACCTTCACGTGACCTTCCAGTGACTCTTCAAGGTCAAAATGATATTGCCAATAAATAGAACTTTTTAAACCCTACAACTTTTGTCTGAAATATTTTTTGATAAAACTTATATTTTTCGAAATATTCAAGGGTTCCGACCTTTTTTATACACCCTGTATATATATATATACAGGGTGAGCCAGATAAAGTGTTACAGTTTAATATCTTTGAAACGGCTAGATGGATCTTAATGTTCTTGAATTCGATTTTCTCGATTTGATGTGCTTTTTCACGTGGACTTATTTTCATTTTCCGCAATCGGCCCTTCGTGGAGTGGGGGGCACCAAGCTCCGTTTTTTTAAATGGCACCTTCCCAAAAAATTAATATTAATGGATTCTATGTTAAAAAAGAAGTAACTTTTATTCGAAAAAATTTTTTTTACAATCATTAATTTCCGAGCTACAATTATTCAAAATTTTTCGGAGCGCCGAACTTCACACTTATATGAAACAGTGTTTATACTCTCAATCTTAGGCAGTTGTGATCTAACACCTTTATTTCTTTTTATGGGGATACATAAAGGAAAAAGCATTTAGCACAGTTCCTATTACGAGAGAAGAATTGAAGGAACGAATTCGGACTGCTTGCGCATCAATTACACCAGCTATGCTATTCAGTGTTCGCAGAAATATTATCGAAAGATTACTTAAGTGCTTGGAAGTACATGGTATGCTTTTTGAACACTTATTAAAATAAAAGTTACTTTTTTTCAACATAAAATGCTACTATAGACTAAGATTGTATAAACACTGTTTCACATAAGTGTGAAGTTCGGCGTTCCGAAAAATTTTGAATAATTGTAGCTCGGAAATTAATGATGGTGAAAAAATTTTTTCGAATAAAAGTTACTTCTTTTTCAACATAGAATCCATTAATATTAATTTTTTGGGAAGGTGCCATTTAAAAAACGGAGCTTGGTGCCCCCACCCCACGAAGGGCCGATTGCGGAAAATGAAAATAAGTCCACGTGAAAAAGCACATCAAATCGAGAAAATCGAATTCAAGAACATTAAGATCCATCTAGCCGTTTCAAAGATATTAAACTGTAACACTTTATCTGGCCCACCCTGTATATATATATATATATATATATATATATATATATATATATATAAGGTGGGCCATTTTACGGGACCCACCCAAATTTCTCCGTTGGTAAGGCAGATACAGAAAAATGTTTTAGACAAAAGTTGTATAGTTTCGAGGGGGACATAAGATGGTACCATTGTTTTGACCTTGAAGAGTCATTTGAAAGTCACGCGAAGGTCACTTCAATTTTTTTAAATGGAACACCTTATATGTTTTTATATATTCTTGTAGCTCATCTCGAGATCTTTCCAAAACACTATAATAAAGTATTTCTTTATTGAATACTTTTCGAGTTATGAGGCTTGAAATAATTTCTTAATTTTACATAAACCATAAAATATCTAGTAAAATATTCATTTTTCGATTATCTTACCTTAATACTTTTATGTACAAAATAATGAGAGGAATCAATTGGTGTAAAGAAAACATACAGTTGTTTTTAAGAAAAAATATGGAATTTGCAATTAACAATTCCATATTTTTTCTTAAAAACAACTGTATGTTTTCTTTACACCAATTGATTCCTCTCATTATTTTGTACATAAAAGTATTAAGGTAAGATAATCGAAAAATGAATATTTTACTAGATATTTTATGGTTTATGTAAAATTAAGAAATTATTTCAAGCCTCATAACTCGAAAAGTATTCAATGAAGAAATATTTTATTATAGTGTTTTGGAAAGATCTCGAGATGAGCTACAAGAATATATAAAAACATATAGGGTGTTCCATTTAAAAAAATTGAAGTGACCTTCGCGTGACCTTCAAATTACTCTTCAAGGTCAAAACAATGATACCATCTTATGTCCCCCTCGAAACTATACAACTTTTGTCTAAAACATTTTTCTGTATCTGCCTTACCAACGGAGAAATTTGGGTGGGTCCCGTAAAATGGCCCACCCTGTATATATATAGGATGAGTCATATAAAGTGACCGATGTAAATATTAGCTAAAATTAAAGAGTTATAAAAAAATTTTTATATCAAAAGATGTTTGATGCAAAGGGGGACATCGTATGGTACAAATGATATTTTTATTGATGAAAGGATTAAGGAGATTTCAAGATCAATTTAATTTTTTTAAATGGAACTCTCTATTTTTTATTGCATATTTTTATAATTTATTTCAAGAGCTTTTCAAAACACTATAATAAAATATTTTTCCTTCAAATACTTTTTGAGTTATAAAGCTTAAATTCATTTCTTAATTTTATATAAACCGTAAAATATTTTGTAAAATATTCTATTTGTAAAATTTTTCTATTATCTTACCTCAATACTTTTACGTACAAAAATAATGAGAGGAATAAATTAGTGTAAAGAAAATGCATAATTGTTTCGAAGAAAAAATATGTAATTTCCAATTAACAATTACATATTTTTTCTTAAAAATAACTGTGTTTCCCCCTCTGTATCAAACATCTTTTGGTATAACAATTTTTTCATAGCTCTTCAACTTTAGCTAATATTCATATCGGTCACTTTATATGAACCACCTTGTATATATACAGGATGTTCGGAAATTCAACCGACAAATTTTCAGAGATTGTCGGGGGCATCTAAATTACAATATATTTCAATCTCACAATCAGTCAATTTGATCGAAGTCACTTTTTTCATATAAATGTGCAGAGTCCTTTCCCATTCCATAATCCTTTTTTGGCAAGATTTCGATAACTTCGAAGTCATGTAAACGTAAATTCCGAAATTTTTAGCGACAAATGGGAAAAATATTTAGAAAATTTTGTGTCAATGATCAATAGACACAATTAATAAATAATATTGAGACTGATATATACTACTGCTTAACAAAATTATCACAGGTAACTTCACGTCAAAATTTCGGATAGATTCAAATAAGCATAGCTCCATCCAAAAATTGTATCTGAATAATTTTTTTTTCAAGAATAAAGTCTATACTTTAAAAAGCTTATTTGTTAGATTTTTTAATTTATTCTCTCCGCCTTTCACCATCTTTTCAAAAATAAGGACGTGTTTTGTATTAAAAAAATTGCATAGTTTGACACAATTTACGAGGTGGAATCAATTGTTCTCGCAAATTTCATGATAAATATCGTAAACTTTTTTTTAATTAAGAAAAATGAATTTTTTTTGGTAAATGTTTACTTTAGGTTACACAGTTCGAAAAATTTTTATTTTTACATATATTGTAGGAGATACATTTCTAATTAATACACTGTTTGAATTTTGCGGCGGTATCTTTTTGTTTCTGAGATATGCATTTTTGAAGTTTCACTTTTATGTTATCTTTTCGTTATATCCTATTTATGTGTATATATTTTCTGTTTATATTTGCTCATTACGATTTCATATTATATTTTATTTGTGTGTTTATATTTGTTTGTTTATATTTGTTTATTATCGCTTCCATATCGCTAAGCTATAAAATTATTTAGTTTCGCTAGAAATCTTGAAATCTAGAATATATGTATTTGTAAACTTTGCTTTGTCTTTCAAAGCACATGCATAGATACCGTGGTGTTTCGCTTCCTCAAAGGGGGGCTCCACTTTCGGAAGATATAACCTAATCCAACCCATATCTGAAGTGTGGAACATACCTGGCTTCGCATAGAAAGTTATATAAATTTTATGCAAACTTATATAAACTCATGAGTCATGTGAAGCGAAATATCATATGTCCTAAGTTATTTCCTACACTCCAAACACAGATTGGGTTAAGTTATATCTTCCGAAAGTGAAGCCCCCCCCCCCGTAGGGGAGGGGGGACACAACATACGGTTTCCACGCATGTACTTTGCAAAACAAAGCAATGTTTACAAATATATATTCAATATATATTCTATATATATTTAATAGAATATATACTATATATATTCTATTAAATATATTTCTTCTTAAACATACATAATGTGATAAAATTAAGCCCCTTGTACAATGCAACAGGCAATAGAAATAAGGAATAGAAACTATTCACCAATAAATACGTTTAACAGAAAATATTCGCCAATAGGAGAAGAGAATAGGTACTATTTCTATTCTTATTGCCAATTCCCTAGCATTGTGCAAAGGCCTTTATATTCTATTTATGAAACTTTTTTTGTTAATAACTATTTAATAAATAACAAGCGGCTGAAACTTTCTGAAAGTTATTCAAAAAGATGATCTCAGTAAATGTAAACAGAAAAATATGAACACATTTAAAATGTAATGAAAAAATGATACAAGAAAGTATAAAATTTCAAATCGCATATCTCAGGAACGAAGAGAGACCGCCGTAAAATTCAAACGATGTATTATTTAGAAGTGTATCCACTACAACAGAGCTGTCCACGTTTTATACATTTCACTTAATTTTCGTGAGTTAACGCTTATCGCCCCCCCACTTACATTTCGAGATTTTGACAACGAGCCAGCTAACAATCGTAACCAAGACACTTCAGATACGGCGCATCTATAACGCGATGTTGTTTCCTACGCCTCATCTACCAAATGTTAGTAGTAGTAGTAGTAGTAGTAGTAGTAGTAGTAAGGAGGACGAGTGGGGCTAAATCAGTTTCTAATGTCATCTAGAGATCTTCTGTAACCTCGTGGTTTTCTGAAATTATATGTGACGATCCAATTTGGCTCTTATAAGAAGATTATAAAGATCATCCACCCTCACGTTTTGTAATGCACTGAGTTCAATGAACATTTCCCCAGAATGTGTATTTTCTGACAGCAAGTGCGGGACAGTAACACAGAATGTAAATGTTGTCCTCTTTTTCTTCGCCGCATAGCTGGCAGTCCTCCGCTCGGCCGAGAGATTAAATAAGTGGATTGTAAGGGCCGCATGGCGAGCAGGCCAATGGAGATATTGAGCTTCTTTTTACTTATGATTAGGAGTTCATCCATCCTTTTAGGGAAGGGTCGGTTCAGCAAAAGTTTGGCTTGACGACAGCTCCGAACCTGGTCCCACGAAACCAAATGTTCCCGTTATAGAGACTCTTTGATGAGTCTTTTGCCTATGGTAAAGGGGACGCCGACGACCTGTCTGGCCAGGCTCTCATCGGCTCTAGCTTTGCCATCTGCCACTCTTCATTGCCATGAATTCCATGATGACCGGGAATACAGACTAAGATGATCCTATTGGATTCACCTAGTCTGTTGAGCGCTAGCATGCAATCCCAAACCATTGAGAAATGGTGGTCTTGACTAGAGCGTTGATAGCTACCCTACTGTCGGAGCAGATGAGTATATTTCTGTTGGTGTCTTTAACTAGGGTTAAGGTGTTTGTACACTCAAGGATTGCTAGAACCTCGACCTGAAAAATCGTGGCCAACTCCTCTAGAGAGTAGGATTCCCTGTGATAAGTCCTTGAACCGTAGACTCCAGCTTCAAATCGTCCTTCCGCCCCCGACCCGTCCAGATGTCCCAGTTTGGCTGGTAGATTCGCTCTGATTTACTTCAATCTCCCTTGAAGGTATCTGGGTTTTAAAGACTTAAAGACCTGGGATTTCTTAGGTATTCTATCCTGACAGAGAGAATGGGTGTTCATGGAGAAAGGATAGCCTGGTATGACCAAGATGCTGTCCTCTCCACTTACCCTGACATTTTAATCTGTAGGCAGAAAGTTTGGCTGTGCTAATAATAAAGCGGTCCAGGGATGGCAGAATGCAATCTCAAGCGCCTCTGTAGGGGTGGTTCTTATGGCTCCTATCGCCGCCCTGAGATAGCAACCCTGAAGGCTTCTGACGTAGATTCCTGGCCCCCACTTTCTCCACCCTGGGCCACTAGACTAATGCAGCATATGTGAGACGAGGCAATAGAATGACTTTATAGATCCAGAGGGCATATTTTCTGATGATGTGTTTTGCGGTACTATATAATCTACACGGTTTATCTGTAACAAAAAAACACTATTGATTCTTCAAATGTATAAATAAATCAAGTCTTTGTCATAGCCGATTTTTAAAATTCGCAATATTAATAAAATGGTGGTTTATCGGAATACAAGAGTGTGAATTTTTCATATAAAAATCAATTGTTTTAATGCCTCATGTTTTGTAACATCGGGAACGGCATCGTTAACTAGTTCGTTGTTAAGGGAGGACATACACCTACAGGCTTCAAAAATAACTTTATTTTTATGAATTTTTTTCTCAAAAAGTATGAGGATTATTAAAGCGGTGTTTTGTCAGTATATTATATATATATTTAATAATACAAAAAATAATACAAAAATTAATTTTTATGAAAAAATATTGAGAAATGTGGCAGATGCCGCTGTTGGCGTCAGATGCGTTTTCTGATGATGTGTTTTGCGGTACTATATAATCTACACGGTTTATCTGTAACAAAAAAACGCTATTGATTCTTCAAATGTATAAATAAATCAAGTCTTTGTCATAGCCGATTTTTAAAATTCGCAATATTAATAAAATGGTGTTTATCGGAATACAAGAGTGTGAATTTTTCATATAAAAATCAATTGTTTTTTGGCTATTCAAAAAAACTATGAGGAAAAAAATAAAAAATAAAAAAATCCTATCACAAAGACAAAGACCGTATAATTTTATGCTGAATAAATAGAAAAAACCCGAGTCTGATCCATGTAATGATTTTCGAGAAATTTTGGGTACCGATTTTGAAAATACGGTTTCGAGAAAAACGCGTTTAAAGTTTTAAGTATAGTTTAAAATAATATATAAATGATTTATTTTGACTTACACAGAATCATTTATTCTAGGGCCATATAGCAAATCCTCCGCAGACGTATTAACCTCTGATATTGCAGTTCTGACAAGTCTATGACGCAATCTTGCCTCCTTCGTCATGTTTTGTGCGCGGTGCGCTCCGCTTTCGCTACTCGGTGCTCATCTTCTTCTATGGCGTACTGATGCGCATTTTGTCCAACGTTGATTTCCATTGCTCTCATTATTTGTAATAACGAAGACGCACCTTTATTATAAATACAAGTAGCTACACAAACTGCAATTTGAAATATTTTTGTGCCACTGTGCATTACTTTAAGAGCAATTTTCTAAATCAAATTATTAAAGCTTTCATTATTGGGTAAAGCCTCTAATGCAACGCTCTAATAAATTTTCGGGCAAATTAAACAGACGAATGTGTTAGAACCCGTAATGCTTGTCAGGCGATGCTCGCCCGGCGACCGTAAGGCCGAATACCTATTTCTTTAAAACGCTGTAACTTTTTTATTTTTTTGAATTTCAACTTGAAACTCTAGAAAAATATTTTTAAGACATGATACTATAAGAAAATGTAAAAATTGAAAAATCGATTTTTTTGACCGGTCTAGGTGTATGTCCCCCCATAAGATCTTGAGAAGAGGGGAGGGAAGCGGCGATAGATGTTGACTCATGGAAATCGGCTGAAATGTGCAAAACATAGACAGCTCTGCTCTACAACATATGTAAAAATAAAAATTTTTCGAGCTGTATAACCTAAAGTAAATATTTACCGTTTTTTTTTACGAAGTAATTACGTATATTAAAGTATTTATATTTTGTTTGTTTTATCGACAACATTAGAATTACTCAGTGCTCACAAGGAAGTGTTAAGAGCTTGCAAAGAGGATTTTATATACATGTGTGTGCGTGCATTGGTGCGTGCGTATGTGCATATATGAGCGGGATCCGTTAGCACACGGTGCGATAGCCGATGAACCTGATTGCGAACCAAGTACAACTTTGCATGCAAAGACACACACACACACACACACACACACACACACACGGGGGGTGTGCAAGGAGGGCCTTCGGCCCCCTCCCCCCCTCCCGCACCCACTCCGTTCCCTTCGCTTCGCGTGCAAAGTTGTACTTGGTGCAAAGTTGGTGCGCTATCGGGTTGGTGCGCTATCGGGACGTGAGCTATCGGGAATTGTGTTCAATTTTTCGTGCTATAGAGTCCGTGGGCTATTGCACCGTGCGCAACGGGATATATATCCCTTCCTGCATATATACGTATGTGTTTTTGTGTGTACGTACATAAACGTGTATATTCTGCGACAATTCCTTCCATGGCCCCTCTCTTGCGGAGCAAGGGGAACATAGAAGTGACTAATCAGCTGGCAACGTAGTATTAGCAGAGGCTACGCTCCCCTTGCCCCCCGAGGGGCCAAGGAACGAATCGTTATCACGGAATATACACGTACGTGTGCACATATGTGTGCGTGTCACAACAGAAATAAAGCATTTCCGCGATATTTAATGATTCCAAATTTTGTTATGCGTGTGCGTCCACACACGCATAGCAAAATGCGTGTGTGCACTACGTACATATGGTAAAAATAATAGAAAAAAAATTATTTAGATACAATTTTCGAAAGTTATGCTTATCTGAATCTATACAAAATTTGATGCGAAGTTACTTGTGCGATAATTTTGTTGAGTAGTGTATTTCTTAAGCTGAAAACATGCTCGAATCTATCATAAATATAAACATAAACTTATATTACATATATAACATTACATTATTACGTTCTTGTTTATATTTTTTAGTTGCAACCCATGTAGAATCATACAATAACGGACCTCATTTGATATTGAAAGTACAAGGCGATATGGATTGGACTTTGCTGTGCGTATTGTATACTTTTATATTTCGCGTACTTTCACGTTACTTAAAGTTTTAATTATTATTGATATCTATTGGTCATGGAATAAGTATTTTTCCTATATTTTTCATCAAATATCTTCGGAATTTACTTTTACATTATGGCGCCAAAGTTATCGGAATCTTATCTTGTCCTATAATATACATATAGTGACACTTGTGATATAGATTAGAGTCTAACTTCTGATTCAGTTAGACGTTTGTATATATTTTCTGTTTATACAAAAATGGTATATCAAACTTCTTAAGTTATGATTAATCTAATTACATAGAATTAAAGAGATTTTATTAGACATGAAAAAATAAAAATATAGAAAAGAAAAGAAAAATAATATTATACAGGGTGTCCGTCGATTTTCGACCTTAACGAAAAAAATAAGTAGATTGGCCCAAATTAAGATGAAATTATTTATATTGTTTTGGGATTGTCGCAATAATTACGGAAAAATTAAATAAAGAAGATCGGCCAATCTGCGTGAATAGAAGCGCGCGGCGAGAGTCGTCCCACTGTAATCCGATACTAGTCGCGCCGCGAAGCGGTGGGCGGGTCGCTCGAGACATGATACGATATATCGCAATACCGCGCCGAAAAATGACCCGTCCTTTTAGCGGCGAGAAAATGATGCGCTATCATTTCCACACCACCTTGCGGTAGATAGCATGGTGCGCTTTTTTTATAATGGTTTCCCCCATAGGCCTATTCCACTCTCAATTTGAAAATTATTCAAAATGTCATTACTATACGCTGAATACATCATAAATGTAAAAAATTAATGGTGACAGTACCTTTACAAAAATTAATCCGTGATTGAAAATCCTTCGATAAAATATATTGCACACATTGATAATGATACGATGATAAAATGCTTCACGAATCCTTTCTTCACCTCGTACGAAGGCGCACTGTTGGACCGATTATCCTGATATTATGCACGACATGCAGTTTCACATAATTATTGCACAACACATAAAATTGTACGGCCACTTGGTTTTCGTTAACGCCTGGGAAATGATTCCATGTAAATTGCGGCCGCACGATAAGTATTTCCGCTAGTCCGTATGCTACAATCATATCCGTATATTCCTGCAGAATATACCTCATTTTCATTGTTAATTTACTACGCAAACACAAGATTTTTATTAAAACGTCTTAGCTTTCGCACATTGTTATCAGACTGTGTACGCCGGCAGCACGCAACTACAGCTGAGCGGACAACCATAGTGCGCAGGCGTCGAACTCACACGTACGCTTACACTCACATGTCCGCTCAGCTGTCAGCTGTAGTTGCATGCTGCTGACGTACGCAGTGTGATAACAGTGTGCGAGAGCTAAGACGTTTTAATAAAAATCTTGTGTTTGCGTAGTAAATTAACAGTGAAAATGAGGTATATTCTGCAGGATATGATTGTGGCGTACGGACTAGCGGAAATACTTATCGTGCGGCCGCAATTTACATGGAATCATTTCCCAGGCGTTAACGAAAACCAAGTGGCCGTACAATTTTACGTGTTGTGCAATAATTATGTGAAACTGGGTGTCGTGCATAATATCGGAATAATCGTTTCAGCAGTGCGTTTTCGTGTACGAGATGAAGAAAAGATTCATGAAGCATTTTATCATCGTATCATTATCAACGTGTGGAATACATTTTATCGAAAGATTTTCAATCACGGATCAATTTTTGTAAAGGTACTGTCACCATTAATTTTTTACATTTACGATGTATTCAGCGTATAGTAATGGCATTTTGAATAATTTTCAAATTGAGAGTGGAATAGGCCTATGGGGGAAACCACTATAAAAAAAGCGCACCATGCTATCTACCGCAAGGTGGTGTGGAAATGATAGCGCATCATTTTCTCGCCGCTAAAAGGACGGGTCATTTTTCGGCGCGGTATTGCGATATATCGTATCATGTCTCGAGCGACCCGTCCACCGCTTCGCGGCGCGACTAGTATCGGATTACAGTGGGACGACTCTCGTCGCCGCGCGCTTCTATTCACGCAGATTGGCCGATCTTCTTTATTTAATTTTTCCATAATTATTGCGACAATCCCAAAACAATATAGATAATTTCTTCTTAATTTGAGCCAATCTACTTATTTTTTTCGTTGAGGTCGAAAATCGACGGACACCCTGTATAGTATATTTTATAAAATAAATAAATAAACATATAAATATCATACAGAGTAAGAAGAAATTTGAGATAATATTATTTCATTTTTGAGAAAAGTATTGAAAATTTTGTTCAAGAATCTGCAAGAAAGTTAATTACATTAAAAAATATTTACTAAAATCGATAATATGAGTGCAGTGCTAGTCAAAATTTATATATATATATATATATATATATATATATATATAATATATATATATATATATAATATAAATAATTCATATATAAATAATTCATATATAAATGATTGAACTTGCTGTTTTAAAATATATTGCTTCATGTTTATATTTTATTATTCTTAATTTAATTCTTTGTTAGGTCTGTCGACATTGCAATATGTAAATCTCAATTCTTCAAGAAATCTGTTCATCTTGGGTTTGTCCATGTTTTTTCCTCTGGTAAGCTCTCAAAGATACAACTGATTTTATAGTGATTTAATTTATTCATACGCATAAACTTGGATACGCACCGGCAAAAATGTCCCAGTATGTATGTATAGACGGTCGACATCATATGCACACACACAAAGCGCGCACGTACGTGAGCCAAGAATTTATTCTTCATTAAATTTTTTCTTCTTATACAGGGTGTCAGAAAATTTTTGATCTTCCTGAAGTAAGGAAGTAGATTGACTCAAATTAAGAAGGAAAGATCTCTATTCTTTTGTGATTGTCGCAATAATTAACGAAAAATTAAATAAAGAAGATCAGCCAATGCGCGTGGCTAGAAGCACATGATGGCGAAAGCGGTCTGACTGTAACATAATGGTGACGCGTGGCGAAGCGGTGATTGGGGAGGGGAGGAGTGATGAGTGTGTAAGCGCGTGGCGAAGGCTCCCTCCGGGGAGGTTCTACTTTTGAAAGATATAACCTAACCCAAACCTATTTCTGATTTAAAATTAAAATTTGATTTAAATCAGAATAGATTTGAGTTAGGTTATATCTTTCGAAAATGGAACTCCCTATAGGATGGGAAGGGCGAAACACACTGTATCCACGTATTTACATTTCACCTTGACTCTTAAAATGTACATAATATCTAAAAATTGCACATATAATTTGTAAAACTGTTTTCGTTAATAATTTTTTAATAAATAATGAGTGATACTTAAAATCTTTTCTCAAGAAAGTGAGCTTGACAATATATGTTAAGATTATTGAAATCGGTGAAATCATCTATAAAGTGCATAATTACCTTTTATTTTAATATATTTATTAATATTTATAGTAAAATTTTTCTAATATGTAATTTATAGTATAATTTATTATTGGCTTTTCGATAATCGGAATAATATTTTATAAACTACATTTAAAATTGACAGATGACTTAAAGTTGATAAATGTAGATAAATGTTAGAATTGTAAAACAAATTCCTTTTCTATTCCAGGCTTTTCTATAATGTACCCCTTGCATCTTGCTTCTTGTTTTTTATTTTTTTATTTTTACATTTTTTTATTTTCTCGTTTTTTGTTTCTTTTTTTGTCGTTCAAGATAAAAATTGACGAACTCCAGAAGAAACAAGCAATACGTGACAAAAAATGTTCACACAATTGTTGATACGTAAACAAATAGATACGTAGACAAAATTTAAGAAACAGGGGGTAAAAAGCATATTGTAAATCAACCTTAACAGTCATAATGCATGAATTGTTTGATATTAGTTATTACTGGCTCTTACGAGTTCCATAAAATATTATTGACTACTATATAAGAAACGCTCCAGGTAGCACACATTCGTTTTATATACATTTCTTAAATGTATCCAATGTTTTTTTAACCGTAAAGTATTAATAAGAAACATTTATGTAGAAACGTTTTTAAAAGAGAAAATATATTCTGACTATTTTTAAACATATATATTTTGACTGTTTTTAAATGTTTTCTAAAAACATATCGCTTTTAGAAACGTTTTTTGAGTTAACATTTTAATCAATCAAAAACGTTTCCAAGAAGTATGAAACAATTATGAAACGATTATAAAACGTTTCTCGAAGAAATATTTGCGAAACGAACATGTGCTACTTATGCCCGTTTCTACTAATGGTTTAAGAAGATAACTTCTAGTTCTTGAATATTGGTTTCTACTATTTTTGTTTCTATCATATTTGTTCAGGTCTGTACATAAACTAAGTTTATATTGAACAGTCAATTTTGGCTGTTTAGAAGTAGTTGAACTACGGTTAAGATATATAACTAGCATTCCTATAATTTCAAACATCTATATAATTTTACATTGTCATCTTCGGATGATGAAGATATAATCGTAAAATTAAATAGAAAGGAAAAAGCACTTAAACAACGTATTAATTATATTTTAATTATATTATACATTTTCGCTCTTCTTACAATTGATATTTTATTATAACTGTATTTACACTTTATCTCAAATCACTTTCTAACTCTTTCTGTTTTTCTTCTTCTGTAAATGCTTTTGTCTTAACATGTCCGATCTCACTCACAGCTCAAGAATGACAACAAATTCAAAAATATTCACAAATTCAAAGGTTATGTGACAAGATACAATATCGTTATAGCTAACATTGATCAATCAATATGCGAATTGTAATAAGAGATTCTAGAATTATGACATATAACTTATAAGTTTTAACTAAACGTTTATATTATAATGTTGGTAGAAAATAATCAATATTAAATTTAGGTTTAATTTTAACGAAAGTTTCGCTAAATTGGAGATTAAGGCGAAGATGAAACGAAGTAGAAACGGGCATAAGGGTATAACAATATTCAGTATATCAGTTTATAAGTCAATATGATTAATTATGTTTGGTATATCTGAGTATACATCTTGTGAGTGTACATACCACATATAAACATAAAATAATAAATGATATGATAAGTAATCTTGATCTAATTGACTATTTTCAGGTTCTATCGAAATGGTTGATCAAATATTCAGACATAATACAAACAGGAAGCGCTACAGTAGATGGTGTACTCACTGTATTACTTAGCACTACTATTCTAGTCGGTGGTGCATTAGGATGCTTTTTGGATAATATCATCCCAGGTTTGTTTTTTACAATCAATTTTAAATTAATAAATAATAATAACTATATAATTTGGAAATTATTTATTTATATCATTAGCGGACTTGCCGATGATCTTGACTTTTACATATGTTATAGGAGATTGTTGATTAATTTTTTTGTTTGTTTTATTTAGCGATCTCTTATTTTAGAAATATTTAACAACAAAGCTTTAATGTATGTGTGTGTGTGTGTGTGTGTGTGTGTGTGTGTGTGTGTGTGTGTGTGTGTGTGTGTGTGTATGATGAAAACGTAATTTTCTAATACTACATACATTTATAATACACAAACTACATGAGTTCTTTGTGTATTAAAAGAAGCTTCACTTTTGCATCTTTACCCCAAAAAATTTCTGTTTTGTGCACTACGAAAGTACGATGCAATATTAAAATTTGCAATTTGAATTATATGATATAACCCAAATCAAATTTTAGTTGTAAATCAGAAATAGGTTTAGGTTAAGTTATATCTTTTGGAAGTAGAGCCCTTTCAAGAGGGAAGGAAAAGGGCGGATACTCGTGGTATACGCACACATATACTTTGCAAAACATAGTTCACTTTCAACGAGGATCACGGGCAGATGTAGATTGAATTTTACCCAATTGCACCCAATTGCTTTAATATTAAGCACGTACACACACAAACACACACACACAAAACTTATTAATTACGTGAGTGACGTATATATTGCAATTAAATGATTTTATTAAATAATAGAAACACCCCGAATACATTGTAAACAAATATCTGATATATGTAATTTTTATAATAAATATATATTAGAAATAACGTTTTAATCTCTTTTCATTAAATATCTCGAAAACCGTAAGAGATCACCAAATAAAACAACAAGAAAAATTAACCAGCAATTTCATCCTTACAATATATATAAAGGTCAAGGTCATTGGCAAGACCTTGTCCATCAATGTAAATAATTACCAATTTATTTATTTGTTTAATATCAAGGTAACGCAAAAGAACGTGGATTAGAGGATTGGGCAAAGGAAATGGAATTGATAGATCCCACGATTGATAAAAAAACTAACGAAATGTCTAATGTTGAATACGTCTGGAACACTTTTGATTTTCCGTTTGGAATGAATTTGTTGACAAGGTAATATCGCGTAATTTTCGCTTTATTTTCGTTTATACGTAAATGATAATAATAATTATTATATTATTTGTATATAGATGATAATAATAGTTATATCTTTCAGATGGAAATGGACATCTTATGTGCCATTTTTACCCACATACAAAAGATTATAAATTTTAGACAATTTTACATAAAAGCCAAAAGACATTTTAAAGATGTTTTAAGAATGATAAGATGTCTTTAAATTGTTTTTTTAAATGTCTTTTAAAAATGTTTTGGAATGTATTACTGCTTTAAGAATGCCTTTTTATCTGATTGTAATCGAAAATATATAATACAAAAGAAAGATAAGTAACCATAGTAGGTGTTTTCTAATTAGGACATGTTAAATTTCATTGTGTTACACCATATAAAATTTTTGTTAGAATGATTAGCATAGATTTACTTTCTGTAAATTTCAATAGAAAACATACATTATGATTTTCTATTTTTATTGTTACAAAAATTTGGAACTGCAATCTATTTTTATATTTAAGACAACATATTTCTAAAACATATCTAAAAAACTTAAGATTTAAAGACATCTTTTGATTTTTTGTGCTATTTGAAATCGTTTTAATAAAGAGGAAGAATGTAAAAGAAATAAAAAGAAAAGAATGTAAAAATAGAAAAATGTGAGTGATCATTATTGTAACAACGAAAAATATTATTCTAATTAATTTTTATAAAATTAATTTAATTTTTTAAATGAAGATATATTTCTATTTTAAATTAAATTTGTTTTAATTCTATTTTTATGAGAATTACAGATGATAAAATTATTTTGTTTGATTAAAACTGCTGAGTAAAGATAATAATACTTTATCAAGCAATAACATTAGCAGATTAAGAAATTTTTCGATAGAAAATTGTTAAATAAATAAAGAAAACACTTAAATAAAAAATAAACAAAGAATAAATAAAAAATAAATAAAGAGAACTTTTTTCCTGTAATAAAAAATATATTGTAATAAAATTAAATACCGCACAATTAATAATTACCACAATTTAAATATTACATATAACCTAATCAGTTAAGTCTGTTCTAACAGATTTTGTTAACTGCCTGCTACAAATTATTATCAATAGAAAGAAATTGCAGATTATATGCAAAACCTGTTCCCACGTAGAACGAAAACTTCTAATGGATATCTATTAGATATCTATCCCAGGGAGAAATGACAAGTTGAATAGACGTCTAAGACGTCTAATAGATGTCTAATAGACGTCTAATAGACATCTATTAGACGTCTTAGATGTCTATTCCACTTGTCATTTCTCCCTGGGATCATAGAGATTTAAAATTTCCAGTAGACGTCAATTAGACATCCAATGGACGACCACAAAAAATCCATAGTTCCGCATTGTGTACATCCATTAGATCTCCTTAGAAGTCTTCAAAGATGTCCATTAGATGTTGCATGAATTCTTAATAGAGGATTTGCGAAACCTCGATGGACGATTAATCGACGCTCCATGGACCATTAATAAAAGATTCGCGGAGCTTCAATAGACGATTCGATGTTCCGTGGATCATTAATAAAGGATTCATAGAATATGGATGGCTGAAATATATATATAATTGTAAATAAAAATAATATAAAAAATTGTAAGAAACTTTGTTTATTGAAGATAAAATTACAAATTAATTTAATGCTTTTAAGGCTTCTTGGTCCTCGTCACGACCATGTAGATTATGAAACGAGAAATTACACGCTGAAAATTTTTGCGTGCCATTTTTAGATAAATTTTTAGATATTGATGTCAATATTAGATAATTTATAGGTATTAATATCTAAAAATTATGTATAACTTTTTAAATTTACGTTTACAATAAATAATTGTAAATAATTATAAATATGAAATATATAAATCAATATATATAATTTATACATATATAATTCTGCAATAATTACCACATATATATATATATATATATATATATATATATGGTAATTGTATATAATATATATATATATATATATGTGGTAATGACTCACCCTGTATATATATATATATATATATATATACAGGTGAGCCATTTAATTAACGCACGCAATTATTTCGGAAACAAAGCATTTTAGAGAAAAATATTTCAGACAAAAGTTTTATGGTTTCGAGGGGGTCATAAAATGGTATCATTGATTTGACCTTGAAGAGTCATTTGAAGGTCACGTGAAGGCCACCTCAATTTTTTTAAATGGCACTCCCTACTTTTTTATTACATATTCTTGTAGCTGATCTCGAGAGCTTTCCAAAACACTATAATTAAATGTTTTTCATTAAGTACTTTTCGAGTTATAAGGTTTGAAATAATATTTTAATTTTACATAAACCATAAAATATCTAGTAAAATATTCATTTTTCGGTTATCTTACCTTAATATATTTATGTACAAAATAATGGGAGGAATCAATTGGTGTAAAGAAAAAACATAGTTGTTTCGAAGAAGAAATATGTAATTTGTAATTAACAATTACATATTTCTTCTTCGAAACAACTATGTTTTATCTTTACACCAATTGATTCCTCCCATTATTTTGTACATAAATATATTAAGGTAAGATAACCGAAAAATGAATATTTTACTAGATATTTTATGGTTTATGTAAAATTAAAATATTATTTCAAGCCTTATAACTCGAAAAGTACTTAATGAAAAAACATTTAATTATAGTGTTTCGGAAAGCTCTCGAGGAGCTACAAGAATATACAATAAAAAATAGGGATTGCAATTTAAAAAAATTGAAGTGACCTTCACGTAACCTTCAAATGACTCTTCAGTGTCAAACCAATGATACCATCTTATGGCCCTCGAACTCATAAAACTTTGTCTGAAACATTTTCTTTAAAATGCTTTGTTTCCGAAATAATTGCGTGCGTTAATTAAAATGGCTCACCTTTATATATATATATATATATATATTATACAATAATTATATTACTACAAAGAGATCTAATGAATATACCTTGCGAGAATGATTGAGGGTTTGAATTGGAGACCTATTGCTTTTGTTTGATTCGCTGTTTCTTTTCGCAGATTTCCGAGAACATGTAAGGGATGAATTTTCATTTGTACTTTCATCGTACAATTACTGACCTTTTAATACAAAATAAAACATGAATGTAAAAAGTGTAAAATATAAATTTCGTATATGTATCATAAATAGATATAATAGATCTGTTGGTGTACTTACGTTTTGGAGGAGAAGAAGGAGAGGGTAAATTTACGTCTGTGCATGATTCATCTTCGCTTTCAAATGAAGATACAACTTTTTTAACAACATGATAATTAAGAAACGAGCAATAAAAGCCCAACACCGACACTTCTCCTGTCTATTATTATTAATCTATGAAAATAATGAGAACACGATCTTATTAGCTCGGCCTGTATTTCTAAATAAATTGATAAAGAATTCGGCTCTATGTATTTAACAACATGATAATTAAGAAACGAGCAATAAGACCCCAAGGCGGATGGTAATGCGTAAATTTCATAAACATTAATTCGCGATTCAGCCTCGACTTCACTCTGATATTTTTTCCTGTCTACATCTCTTCAGGGAGGTAAGGAGGGTTTTATAGAATTCTCAAACATGAGAATCTATAACTTGGTATATATACCAAGTAAAATATATGTATAAATGCCTTGTGCACGTTTTAAAATTTTCGCGAACAATTAATGTTTATGAAATTTACGCATTACCATCCGCGTTGGGCTATTATTGCTCGTTTCTTAATTATCATGTTGTTAAATACATAGAGCCGAATTCTTTATCAATTTATATACAACTTTTTTGGCTCTAATTTTTCTATAAGAACTCACTTCCTTGTCGTTATCTAAGTCTGATATATAGATTGCCTTTCTTGCTTTTTCATCGGTCTTTTGTAAGGACGCTGAAAATATTTTAAATAGCAGTAGCAAATATTATTACGAAAAAAAAGAAAAAAAATTCAAATTTTTATACTTACGATACTCGCAAAAAATCCATTTAATTTTAAAAGAAGACCAATCAGAAGTTGGCATTTCTTCTTTTTCAATCATCTTCCGAATTTTATAATTTGTCTTATAATATAAAGGATATTTGCATAAATCCTTTGTAGTCATACACATTTTCGGTATTATTTGAATACCGTCAGAAAATTTCACGACAATAAGTCCTTGATTCAGCATTTTTCTGAAATTCTTAACAAATTTATTTTCTGTGCAATACTAAACACACACACACACACACACACACACACACACACACACACACACACACACACGCACGCACGCACGCACACACGCACGCACGCACGCACGCACGCACGCACACGCACACGCACGCACACACACACACACACACACACACACACACATACATATAAGATATCTATTCAAATATTTGCACAAGAAATCTATTTTTATATCTTGTGCATAGATTATGTACAGGATGTTTCCGCAACATACACATCATTAAGTCGGGATGCCCATCGTGAGGGACATACTTTATTAGACTCACTGAATAAGATTAAAATGCGAGTTCAACGGGGAGTAAGGAAATCTTATCATTTTATTATAGTAAATAATTGCGAAATTTAATAATATAGATAAAATATATATTTAATAATATATATTATATATTTATATGTAATATATTTTTAATAACATAGATAATCATAATATATTCAATTCTAATAAATTGACAAATTTGTCTAATAACACATTATAACATTTAATTATAATATTTAATAATAAATATTAATATATTAACATATATTAATAATGTAAATTTAATAAATAAATTTGAACAAATATAGTAAAAAATATAATAAACAAATATAATAAAATATACTTATAATGACAATTTTTGATCTTTAAATGTACTAAATTATATTAAATGTTCAATATAATCACCATCTTCTTCTAAACATAAAACAATTCTGCGCATGAAATTTTCTTGTACGCGACTTATCATGAGAGAAGTAATCTTCGTATATGCGTTACGAATTCTATTTTTAAGAATTTCTGCATTTTCCGGCAGGGTATGATATATTTTATTTTTTAAGATGTTCCACATAAAAAAGGTCCATAGGGCATAAGATGGTTCATGAGTAGAGATCACTCTTCTGATAAAACAAGTGAGAGATATTTTCAGCAGGATTGCTCTATGTTTAGAAGAAAATAGTGAGTTATATCGAATTTTTATAATTTATTACATAAAAATCAAATATATTTTTCATTATAAGTATTTTTCATTATATTTGTTCAAATTTGTTTATTAAATTTTATTTATATTATTTTATCTATTATTATTTTATTTGTTATTAGATAAATATTTTATTTATATTATTAAATTTCACAATTGTTCATTATAATAGAATGATAAAAACAGATTCTTTTTTCCTTATTCCCATTTTGATCTTATTTTACGAGCCTAGTAAAGCATGTCCCTGAGTGGGCAACCCGATTTAATGATGTGTATGTTGCGGAAACATCCTGTATATGTGGGTCTCAAGAGATAAATAATTGACGCTTCGTGTTAAATGAATAACTCCGAATTTATTTTATCTACAATTTAAACGGTCCGTTTATTGTATAAAATTTAGTGTAATTTAAATCAAGTCGCGATGTGTACTCTATATAGGCGCGAGATAAACTCTGAAGACGCGATATTTACTTCACGAAAGCGAATACAGAAAGTCTTTTGGTATACCAAGATTCAGCATACATGATCCGAGAGAAAGTTTTATGACAGGAAAATTCTAAGGGACTAGTAACCGTAAGGAAAAGCCATGTGCTTGCCATATGTTGATTGATAATCTAAGGCAGAGCTGTCCACGTTTTGCACTTTTCGGCCGATTTTCGATTTGAGTCAACGCCTATCGTTCCCTCCTTTACGTCTCGAGACACTTTACTACAGGAGAGACGCATCTATAACGCGATGCCGTTCCCTACGCCCCGTGATCTAAGGGATCGATGGCAGGCTGCGTATATCTGCGCGTAGCCCCGAATTTTGCACTGGATATAAGTTTAGTCTGTATAAATATTATTTCATCTAAAAATAACACGCAAAAATAGTAATTATGCATAGAAAAGGCCCACCTTTGCACAAATGTGTTATTGATGTATGTGAAGATGTTATTCCTGATTAACATTCTGAAAGTTTTACGACGGTCGTTCTTTATTTAAAAGTTATTAACAAATAAATGTGAGAAATATTGACATAAAGATTTTACTTCATTTGTTCACCGATTTGCTTTATTTTTAAATATGTCATAGGAGAGATCTGCCCGAGTAATTTCGTATGTGTAAAAAATTATGTATTTTAAATTTAATTTTTCATAATTAGAATTTTTCATAATATTTTATTAAACATTTTTAAATAAATCCATCATCACCCCCATCATACTATATCAAAATGTGACGATCACGTTTGCTTACTATAGATATTTATATGATCGCTTTTTACAGATATTTAAGTTTAACTTTTCTCTAAAAGGTATTATTTAAGAATATCACTTTTTATATATTATTAATTTTACATAAAATACTGCTATGATTTTTTCGCTTCTGTTTCTTCTAGCGGTAATATGTTAACAATTTTTCCTTCTGTATTTATTACTAATAAAAAATAGGAAGTTCCGTTTAAAAGAACATCGATGATCTTGACCTGACCTTCAATAGATCATTCAAGGTCAAGTACATATGTTCATCATCTATCTCTCTTCCAGCCAAATAACTTTTGTTTGAAACATTTTTCCGTATCTTCCATATTTTTTTAGATATTTGCCTGGAACTATTAAAATGGGACACCCTGTATATATATATATATATATATATATAGAGGTGGGATAGAAAGTGTTACAGTTTAATATCTTTGAAACGGCTAGATGGATCTTAATGTTCTTGAATTCGATTTTCTCGATTTGATGTGCTTTTTCACGTGAACTTATTTTCATTTTTCGCAATCGGCCCTTCTGGGGTGGGGGCACCAAGCTCCGTTTTTTAAATGGCACCTTCCCAAAAATTAATATTAATGGATTCTATGTTGAAAAAGAAGTAACTTTTATTCGAAAAATTTTTTACAATCATTAATTTCCGAGCTACAATTATTCAAAATTTTTCGGAGCGCCGAACTTCACACTTATGTGAAACAGTGTTTATACAATCTTAGTCTATAGTAGCATTTTATGTTGAAAAAAAGTAACTTTTATTTTAATAAGTGTTCAAAAGCATACCATGTACTTCCAAGCACTTAAGTAATCTTTCGATAATATTTCTGCGAACACTGAATAGCATAGCTGGTGTAATTGATGCGCAAGCAGTCCGAATTCGTCCCTTCAATTCTTCTCTCGTAGTAGGAACTGTGCTAAATGCTTTTTCCTTTATGTATCCCCATAAAAAGAAATCTAAAGGTGTTAGATCACAACTGCCTAAGGTTGAAAGTATAAATACTGTTTCACATAAGTGTGAAGTTCGGCGCTCCGAAAAATTTTGAATAATTGTAGCTCGGAAATTAATGATTGTAAAAAAAATTTTTTCGAATAAAAGTTACTTCTTTTTCAACATAGAATCCATTAATATTAATTTTTTGGGAAGGTGTCATTTAAAAAAACGGAGCTTGGTGCCCCCCACCCCACGAAGGGCCGATTGAGGAAAATGAAAATAAGTCCACGTGAAAAAGCACATCAAATCGAGAAAATTGAATTCAAGAACATTAAGATCCATCTAGCCGTTTCAAAGATATTAAACTGTAACACTTTATCTGGCCCACCCTGTATATATATATATATATATATATATATATATATATACAGGGTGATGAAAAACTAAGTGCATAAATTCGTATGATGAAAGAAGGGACGAATACAAGCATTTTAAGTATAGGAACCATGGGTCGGCGACGTTTCATTACGGCATGACGGGCGTTTAATTGAATCGTCACAACGTATGCGATGCAAGCAACGTAGTTGGTTTGTTTCCCTCTCGTTTGTTTATTATATTAATTCTTTGTTTTCTTTGAATGATTAATCATGAACCGCAACAATGAGTACACTTGGGAGGAACTCGCAGATATGCACTTTGCGTTCGGCGCTGCCGGAGGCAACTCTGCACTCGCTCGGAGGATGTATCAAGAAAGATACCCAAAAGACTGCCTTTGTCGAAACCTTGGCGGTCGTAACTTTGAACAATTTTTGTAAACATATCAAATTGACGGAATAAAATCATTGCATCGCATACGTTGTGACGATTCAATTAAACGCCCGTCACGCCGTAATGAAACATCGCCGATCCATGGTTCCTATACTTAAAATGCTTGTATTCATCCCTTCTTTCTTCATCATACAAATTTATGGCACTTAATTTTTCATCACCCTGTATATATATATATATAATGTTATTATTTATAAAATTTATATAAATATATATAATAAATGAAAAGAAATGTAATATATATACAGGATGTCCCATTTTAAATAATCCAGTCAAATATCTCGAAAACCAAGCCCGGAAGGGAAAAATGTTTCAGACAAAAGTTGTTTGGTTTCAAGGGGGACATAAGATGGTGCCATTGGTTTGACTTTGAATAATCATTTGTAGAATCATTTGTGGCGCAAAGGTCACCTTAAATTTTTTAAATTGACACCCTATTTTTTATTGCATATTCTTATAGCGTACCTCGAGAGCTTTCCAAAACACTATAATTAAATGTTTTTCCATTAAGTGCTTTTCGAGTTATGAGGTTTGAAATCATTTCTTAATTTTACATAAATGATAAAATATCTTGTAAAATATTCATTTTTCGATTATCTTACCTTAATACTTTTATATACAAAATAATGGGAGGAATCAATTGGTGTAAAGAAAAAACATAGTTGTTTCGAAGAAGAAATATGTAATTTGCAATTAACAATTCCATATTTTTTCTTAGAAACAACTGTATGTTTTCTTTACACCAATTGATTCCTCTCATTATTTTGTACATAAAAAGTACAAGTAGTTTGACTGGATTATTTAAAATGGGACACCCTATATATATATATATATATATATATATATATATTATTGTGCTATTATTATTTATTTATTTTTTATTTAATTAGGAAGAATACACATATACGATACATGTCAATTTATGTATACTCGTATTAAAATAAATTTTTACACACACACACACACACACACACACACACATATATATATATATATTATATATATATATATATATATATATATATATATATATATATATATGGAAGATTATTCATTCTTGTATTACGTTATGTTGCTGCACAGCCCTAATATTCACTCTTATTAATTATTATATTATATTATTATATACAAAATATCATATAATCATAATTACATAGCTGCACAGAAAGTTATTTTTACTCACATTATGTTATTATTGTAATACTCTCGATTATTGTCAATCTAATATCTTTTTATTAATTATTATGTTATTTATTTATATTATTATTTATATTATTATTATTGTGCTATTATTATTTATTTTTTTTATATTTAATATATATATATATATATATACATATGTATATATATATATGTGTGTAAAAATTTATTTTAATATACATTCAAATATACATAAATTGACATGTATCGTATATGTGTATTCTTCCTAATTAAATATAAAAAAAATAAATAATAGCACAATAATAATAATATAAATAATAATATAAATAAATAATATAATAATTAATAAACAGATATTAGATTGACTAATCGGGAGTAACAACGGTAACATAATGTGAGTAAAAATAACTTTCTGTGCAACTATATAATTATGATTATATGATATTTTGTATATAAATAATTAATAAGAGTAAATATTAGGATTGCGCAACAATATAACAATGTAAGAGTAAATATTAGAGCTGCGCAGTAACATAACATAATGTAAGTGTGAATATTAGGGCTGTGCAGTAACATAACATAATATAAGAATGAATAATCTTCTGCGAGTCACATGATGAAATAGTATTATGATGAAATAGTATTTTTGCAATCATATAAAAGTTTATATATTTGCTACAATTAGTCAAGAATGATCGCAGAAATATTATATAATCATAATTATATAGCTACAGAAGATTATATTCTCTCATATTATATTATATCACATTATTTATTATTTTCCAGACAGCACAGAATGTTCGGAGAATATTCTAACAAGATGCTTTCCATATATTCCGAGAATATTCGGAAAGAATATTCTTATATGGTTCTAAGAATGTTCTTAACATTTTTAGAATATCATTTATTAAGTTCTCAGAATATTCTAATAACATTTCAATGAATATTCTCTGAATGTTCTAAAAAAGGCAATTTCCAATATTCTCAGAATATTGGAAATAATATTCTTATATAGTTCTAAGAATATTCTGAATATTTTTGGAATATTATTTGTTAAGTTCTCAGAATATTCTAACAAGACGATTCCCAAATATTCAGAGAATATTCGAATACAGTTATTTTCTGAACATATCCTATGGCGCTACAATCGCACTCGTGCAGAAGCAGTTAAAGGTTAGGGTACGGCCACATGGACTCAAATTTTCCGCGTAATGCGTACCGCGTAACCAATTAGAGGCGTAATTCTATTGTGCTCCTGTTATGCTATAACAGAATTACGCTTCTAATTAGTTATGCGGTACGCATTACGCGGAAAATATCAGTACATGTGGCCCTTAGAGATTCTCTAAGAATAGTACAACTACGAATCGTGATTGTGTTCAAAAGATTTAAGTTGTCTTAAGTGTAATTTTATTATGTTTTAAACTAATCATAGAGCCATATTAGTATTTGAAAACATTACTTGAAGAATTAGTTAAAGATGTCAGACTCAACAAATATAAAATTAAATATAAATAATATCATTGGTAATAAGAGTCTAGTGTGGTGAATTTTTAATAAAATATTGTGTAACGTTAACCACACTAGACTCTTATTACCAATGATATTATTTATAATTACTTGAAGACTTTTAGTGATATTTTCTAGTAAAAATAAGTGTTTTGTATTATATACAGGGTGTCCGAAAAATCGCCTACTCCACTTCGGTTTCCGAACCTATATTTATATGAACTTTTTTGTTTGTTTTTGGCTCCCAAAGTGGAGTAGGCGATTTTTCGGACACTGTATATATGTGTGTGTATGTAACACTGTATAATTTAGTACCTGAAAGAAGTGATTTAATTTTTAAGTGTTAATTTTTCATACATATATTTTTTATCATATATTTGTACTTATAATTTTATAATTATATAATAATTATATATATATATATATATATGTGTGTGTGTGTGTGTGTGTGTGTGTGTGTGTGTGTATGTGTGTGTATATTTTATGATATAAAATCTTTATTAATTGTATCTATATCTTATTTCTTTCATTATACCTTTTCTTATTAGCCTGAGATTTTACTTCACATTTATCGATGTGTCGGATAGCAATTGACTATCAGATAGAGAATTTCTTAGAATCTCAATAGAGACTCTAGAAATTCTCTTTGACAGCTAATTGCTACGTTCGGCAACGTCGACAAACGTTAAGTGAAATCTCAAGCATGGAATATTCAAAAAGAATATTCCAAAAAGATTCCATGAAAATACGCAGAATGTTCTCTGAAAGTTCATTTTATATCCAAGAAATGTTCTCATAATATTTACGGAATGTTATTAAAATATTATATGTAGTAATTATAATATTCATAGAATATTCTGTAAAATATTCATAGGATGTTCACAGAACCTGACTTTTTGTCTACTTTTAATGTTCTATTGGAGGTTCATAGGAACTCCAAAGTATTATATAGGAACATTCTAGGAATATTTAAATATTCTCCAATGTTATTCTATGAATGTCCATAGAACATACTTGTGTCTGGGTTATTATTTATTATATTATATCACATTATTTATTATTATGACTATGCTGCAAATAAAAATACTTATTATGAGAAAGAATCTTCTGCGTAGTTATACAATTATGATTATATAGTATTTTTGCAATGATAGAAGTTTATATATTTGTTGCGTAGCTAAGAATGATTGTAGAAATATCATATAATCATAATTATATGGCTATGCAGAAGATTATTTACTCTCGCATTATGTTATATTATTTATGTAAAAGTTTATATATTTGCAGTGTAGTCATAATAATAAATAATACAACAATAATATAATATGTAACAATAATATATAATGTGAGAGAGAATTTAATCTTCTGCGTAACCACATAATTGATACAATTATGATTATATATAGTATTTCTGCAATAGATTAATATACAGGATGAGTTTTAATGCTTGTGTCAATCTTTTTATCACGCGAGAGATTACCTGCATAATAAGTTGATCGGCATAATAATTGACTGCATAATAATTGACATAAATGTCAATTATTTGGATCGATCGTATCTAAGATCCGAATATAATGTGTACAATTAAAGCAAATTAATAGCTGAAATTATGTCGTATAGATTTATTAATATTATTATTAAAGTTATATATTTATTATTATTATTACTATTATACATATTATATTCGGATCTTCGATATAATCGATTTAAATAATTGATGTACCGATTTATGTATCGATCAATTTATTATGCAGTCGATAATCTCCCGCATGATAAAAACATTGACACAAGCATTAAAACTCACCTTGTATTTGCTGCATAGTCAAGAATGATTGTAGAAATATATAATTATTTATTAATATGACTTTGCTAAAAAAATAAAAGTAATTATTATTAATTTATTGATACAATTTATTCATATCAATAATTTGACACGTGTATGTCAATTACGAAGCGCCAAGCGCCAGCGCCTCCGCCATCTAGTGTCGACAGCGGCAGTCGTACGCCAAATTGTGTACGCCATATTGTTTGACGACGTGGACGTTTCTTAATAGTATTTTCACGATTTTAGAATTATATATCGCGATATTTCCACTTCTATAGCTCGTAGAGTAAAAATAAAGACACTTTTACTATATAATTCGAACATAAGCTATCGATTAAGCCTAATAAGAACTTGATCCGTTCAGCGGTTATATAATAATATGAAATAATCTGAACTGGTCTCAATTTCCCGTCTCGCGTAGAGACACGGCGCGCGTCTTGCTAGAGAGATGAACTCGACGCAAGACACTACGTGTCTCCTGATATATGTACCTTAATAATCTGGAGTAATTTTGTATATATGTATCGTACATATAACTCTTATATATATATATATATATATTAATTATAATTATATAATTATATTATATATTAATTATATATATATATATATATATATATATACACACATATATATATATACATATATATATGTATATATATATATATATAATATATATATTTTATATTTTTGTAACAACTGTGTGGTAAATATGTATAAATATGTATATATAAATAATATATTTATAATATATATATATTTTTTTTAAATATAGTATAAATATAGTATATTTTAAATATAGTACATTTATATATACATATTTATCACAAAATTGTGACAAAAATACAAAACATAAAGAAAAGCTATAAGAGAGAAACATATCGAGCTTATATCGACATATATATATATTTTATATATATATATATATTTATTTATTTATTTTATATTTTTGTTACAATTGCGTGGTAAATATGTATAAATATGTATATATAAACGTATACTATATTAACAAAAAATATATATATATATTATTTATTTATATATATTTATACATATTTATCACACAGTTGTTACAAAAATACAAAACATAAAGAAAAGCTGTAAGAGAGAAACATATCGAGTTTATATCGATATATATATATATATATATATATATATATATATATATTGTAGGCAATAATATTATTTTGGAGTATGGGTCGATTTCGATAACGGTCGATTAACGAATGTCATTTTGATTTTATTTTGTTTTGGAGCGGTTAGTTCTCTTTCCTTCGGGACGAGAGTTATCTTCTCGAAAGTCAGAGCCGAAATGTGTCGAATTCGATCCCTACCACCGAGACTGCGATCAATCGATGGAATTTGGCTAGCGTTAATAATTGGTCCGACAATTATGGTAGAGAGCTCCTTCCCGATCGATCTATTTAAGGGATGCTGTGTGAGATCCCACTCTCTTTCCTGGTACGAGCAAAACCGATCGAGATCGAGCTATTCGAGGGAATTCTGGAGCATTCTCATATTTCTCGCAATAATAAAGTATCAGATCTATTTGACCTGTTGTATCCCGACACTCCCGACGAATCCTTAGATTTGGGCAAAGGATTGAATCAAGTCATTCTATCTACGACCACAATATATACATATATATATATATATATATTTATTTTATCTTTTTGTAATAACTGTGTGGTAAATATGTATAAATATATATAAATGTATAAATATGTATAAATATATATAAATAATATAGTTATATATATATATATATATATATATATATTTTTTTTTAATATAATATAAATATAGTATATTTATATTATTAAATATAGTACGTTTATATATACATATTTACCATACAATTGTGACAAAAATACAAAACATAAAGAAAAGCTGTAACAAAAAAACATATCGAGCATATATCGAGATATTGAGGAGCGAGCAGCGTCGCGCGTCGTCCGTCGCTTTCGTTGCCTGCTTGGTAAGAAGGGAGCGTCCGAAATGACCACGTTCAAAAAAGCCACGTTTGAAACGGCCACGTTCGTAATGGCCATGCGTTCGTAATGGTCATGTTCGAAACGGCCACGTTCGAAACGGCCACACACACACACACACACACACACACACACACACACACACACACACACACACACACACACACACACACACACACACACACACACACACACACACAGGTTTGTAGCTTTTCACACGAAGCGAGGTGGACGGGGTGGGTGGGGGGGGACCAGGCCCCTGCACCCGTGTGTGTGTGTGTTGTGTGTGTTGTGTGTGTATTGTATGGCCGTTTCGAACGTGGCCGTTTCGAACGTGGCCATTCCGAACGTGGCCATTACGAACGCGTGACCATTACGAACGTGGCCGTTTCGAACGTGGCCGTTTCGAACGTGGCCATTTCGAACGTGGTCAAATTTACCCGTGGCCATTTCGAACGTGGTCAAATTATATCCACTCTAGTAAGAAGAAGACAGAAAACTGTATTCTGTCCTCTTCTTTCGTCCGAAGCTAGCCGAAGCGCTGAGCTCACACGTACGCTTACGCTCACATCCTCATTACCCCTTCCACTACGCATTGCATGTTGCTCGCGGAGAAGATCTGGCAGCTTTGATGGGAACACGTATGGGAAGGGTGTGGGAGGCTCGGGGAGGTGGTAGGAGGTTGGCAGGAAAATGTGGGATGGGTGTTGGGAGATGAGGGAGAAGGAGAGGAATGGATGAGGAAAGTGGAGAGAGAAAAACTGGGGGAGAGAGTAGAAGGAAGAGTAGAGAGAGAGAGAGGATGAGAGAATGGGAGAAAGAGAGAGAGTGAGAGAATGAGAGAGTGAAGGGGAGATGGGGGGTTGGCGCGGGTAGAGACTGAAGAAATGAAATGAAAATGAATTAGAAGCAAGAGGAAACGGAAGCCCAAAAGCTGTGTGTGTGTGTGTGTGTGTGTGTGTGTGTGTGTGTGTGTGTGTGTGTGTGTGAATTAAAATACTTATTTTTGTAAAATGAAAATCTTTAACAAATTAAAATAGATAAGAAATTAGGCTCTGAAATGTATTAAACAACAAGATATACGAGAAAAGAGCGATTAAGAGCCACCGCGGATGATAGTGCGTAAAATTTTATAAAGATTAATAAATCGCGAAAAATAAGACGCGAAATAAGACATATGCATATATTTTACTTGGTGCATAAACCAAGATAGATTCTCCATTCGAGAATACTATATAAGACCCCTCTTTACCCCCCTGCAGAGATGTAAGCGAGAAAAATATCGGGGCGAAGTCGCTGAATTGGGAGTCGAACCCGAAAATCTTTATTTGAATATAATTTAATAATAAATAATATTTTTCAACAGATGAATGAAGATCTTTTTATTAATGAAATTTTGGAAAATAGCAATGATGATAATGATAATATCGATAGCAGCAGTACTAGTTCATCAGATGATAGCAGCAGTACTAATTCATCAGATTATAATCCACTATTGGAAAATGATATTTACGAAGATTTGCTGTTTCCCCTTCATTTTTTAAATAATGATCGTAGGCGATAACGTGTGGAAAATTTTCTTTATGTAGCACATGTAAAAAGTAATGAAGAGTTTAGAGAGGATTTTAGATTGACTCGTCTAATTGTATATCAGTTACTAGGTAATTATTATATTAATTTTATAATAAATGATATATTTGTGATAAACTAATGTAAAATTAATTACATATATTTTTTACAGAATCTTTAGAAACAAGTGGATTTACACTATTCCATGAATTTGGAAGAGAAAAGAAATCTGCGGAGTTGTGTTTACTGATGACTCTTTGGTTCCTTAACAATAAAGAACCACATCGAACAATAAAGAACCACATGGAACACTAACTAATCTCTTTGACGTGCCATTATCATCTGTATTTCGCATTATACGTCGAGTTATTAATTGGCTTACTTTGGTGCCTGAAGTTATTATATGGCCTGAATGAAATGATACAACCAAAGTATCTCGCAATTGTGAAGAAATTGCAGGCATTCGTAACTGTATTGGAGCCATAGACGACTCTCATATTTTTATTAATAAACCTGAAGAAAATGGTAGGGAATATTTTAATAGAAAACAATGTTACTCAATTCTTTTACAAGCTGTTACCGATAGCAACATGAAATTTACTAATGTATATTGTGGCGATCCAGGATCTTTTCATGATGTTCGTATGTTGAGAAGATCAGAGTTATTTCAAATTGCTGAACTGGAAAGAGAAAACATTTTTCCAAATAATACGTTTTTAGTAGGAGATAAAGGTTATAATGGAATAGCAAAAAAATGGATTGTCTCTCTTTTTAAAGATAATGGTAATCTTACAATAGAACATGTAGAGTTTAATAGAAAAGTTTCAGCAACTAGAGTAGTAGTTGAAAAAGCTTTCGGTATTTTGAAAGGTCGATTTCGACAATTACAAAAACTACTATTACGTGATACTCATTTTATGACTCGAATCAGGGTTGGGAAGTAACGCGTTACTTGTAACGTCGTTACCGTTACAGTTACTTTTTTCGGTAACTGTAACGGTAACAACGTTACAAATTTCGTTTGTAACGAAAAAAGTAACTTCGTTACATTTTTCGGTAACGAATAACGAATTTAACAGTTACTTTTATCGCTACTTTTTGGCAAATTTATTCGGTGTAACTTTCATTCAAGAAAAGTGTGGAATGCAGAATCACATGTACGTAAACGCGTCATTGGAGACGTGTGAAAGAAAAAGTTCAGTGAAAATATTCAATGTCGGTGGATCTGTATTAACGCCACAAAGAGGGAAGCTAAATAATAGCACAGTTAAACAGCAAATTTTTTTAAAAATTAATAAAGAATTTCAATAAAATTTAGTAATGTTTTCATTTATTTTAAAATAAATCCTGTAATATTTAATAAACCTTTATTTAAAAAAGTAACGAAAATTGTAACGACGCGTCGGCGGCGTTATTTTTAAATAACGGTAACGGTAACGAGTTACTTTTGAAACTTGGTAACGAATTACTTTTTAGAAAAAAGAACGGTAACGGTAACGAGTTACTTTTAAAAAATAACTTTCCCAACCCTGACTCGAATCATAATAGCATGTTGTGTACTCCATAATATATGCTTAAATAACGGAGATAATCGTGAAGATTTTTATATTGAAGAAAACAGAACAAAATGAGGAAAACGAGCAGAGAAACGAAAATGAATACATAGGAAACTTGGATCATCGAACATTATTATTTCAAGAAATGTATCCTCATAATAATTAATCATGTAATAATTTAAATTTTCTTATCTATTGATTTAAAATAACTTATACTTGTATAAGAAAAAATAATATATTATGCAAATATCATACAAACTTAGAATATTTCCTAATGACTATAGTCAATTAATAGCTATTAATAGCAAACATGTGATATCACATAATTCCAGTCTCATAATTTCAATGCAGGGACATATCTATTATTTCCATTCAGAAAATATATTTTTATCTCTTATATATAAAAACAAATGACTTAGAAAATGTTAATATAAAAAAATTAACACAGATATGACTTTATATTGTATTACTTTAAAAAATTAACATAGATAAAAATTAACACAAATGACTTTATATTATTTTAATTTATATATAAAATGTTCTCTCTCTCTGTAATAATTAAACATATTAAACATATATATATTATATAAAGACAGAAAGAGAAAATAACATATATATCTAATAAACCATGCAAATAATATCTATCTTTTAAAATGCAATGGTTTTATTATATAAATATATAAATATATTCTGAGTCTTAAAAAAACAATTACATACAAAATTAATAAACTTGGAAAGTTACAACATAAACACAAATATTTTTAAACTTAAACTTTTAACTTTTTGAACAAAAAATGTTAAACTTTAAAAATAAAAGATTTAAACTTTAAAAATAAAAGATTTAAATTATTATTAAATGTTTTGATTAAAAATACTACTTCGAAGTTGAACGATATTTCTTAATAAATCGCATTTTTCCTTTTCAACAGACATTTTTTCTCGATGTTGATCTATTATTTTATTCAATTTCAATTTTTCTAACATTATTTTTTTCTTTTTCTTTAATTTTAGCTTTTCTTTTTTTAATTCAAGTTCTTCTATTTTTCTTTTATGATTATTTTTCATCATGATTTCTTCTATCTTCATATTTTTGTTGTATAATTTGTAAATGTTCTAACCATTGTTTTTCTAATTCTAATTTTGTACGAGCTACTTTAGAACCTGTTCCATGTATGTTACGTTTTTTTATTTTGTTTATTTTTACATTATTTGATTCTGTTTGTATATCCACATTCTCTATTGAGCTTGTTTCATATACGCTACGTTTTTTTATTTGGTTTATTTCTTTATTGTTCCACTATTTGATTCTTTTTCTACAGCAACATTTTCGGAGACTGTTTCGTATATCCTATATTCTTGGTTTATTTTTATATTGTTCTGAATACTATATGATTCTTTTTCTAGATCATTTTTTAAGTTGTTTATTTGAATTGTTTATTTGTTTGATTTTGAGATTGATTCGATGAAACTGCCTTTAATAATAGTGAATTAAAAGAATCTTCCTTACTAGCACTACCACTTTTATCGCCTAAAATTTCTTGTATTCGTTCTTCAAATTCATCAAGAGCTTTTGGAGCATTTCCACTTTTGTACGATTGTGATCCTTCTTTTTATTATATGACTTCTTTAAAGCGCTGAATTTCCATCTTACTTGATCACATGTTAACTGCAAATATAAAAGTTATAAAAGATAAGCAAATGATATAAAATATTAACATAAATTAAACATATATATCCCAGACAGCACAGAATGTTCGGAGAATATTCTAACAAGATGCTTTCCATATATTCCGAGAATATTCGGAAAGAATATTCTTATATGGTTCTAAGAATGTTCTCAACATTTTTGGAATATCATTTATTAAGGGTCTACAGGACCTACAGACTCATGTCGGCCGGCTGTGAACTATGGAATCGTATTTTACGTATTATGGCTAAAATATAGCGAAAATCGCAATAAAATTATGATATTCTTAACCAGCAACACCATCCGCTTCCTAAAGAGCGATTTTTTGGAAAAAAAGTCGAAATAAAATTTCCAAAAATGTGCTGTCGACTGCGAGTTATCGAGAGTCAGATGTAGCTGCGAATTGAATTTATTATAAATTTTTAAGAAACAAAATCCGGCTTTTTAGCAACATTACAATTTTTATAAAGAATATATTAAAAAAAGATTCATGAAGAAATATGACTTTTTCGAGCTAAAAAACGAAAAGTACGAATATGCTGTCTGTATCTAAAATACAGCTAATGAATCAATATTGGTAATACTGCGTGAAGTTAGAAAGACAAAGATAGCACGCGATTGTCGCTCCTTGTCTGGCAATATCTGTCAACAATCGTGTCCATGTGCTCGATATATCAATGTTTGTGCCTATATATATATGGATGCTACTGCATATGCGTTGCAAGAATGACAAAGAAAGATAATAATGTTATCTTTGTCTCTCCTGCAACGCATATGTAGTAGCATCTGTATAAGCACAAACATCGATATGTCGAGTACACGGACGCGAATGTGACAGATAATGCCAGACAAAGAACGACAATCACATGTTATTCTTGTCTCTCTACTACTACTGTATCAATATTATGCATGATCATCGATAACATGATTCATCGATAACGATTTATCAAATTAATAATTAATTAAGGGAATAGAAAATAGTTTGTACATATATGTATATACATATATATATTTTATTTATTTGTTATTTTATTTTTTAATTTATAATAGATTTATTATAGAACTGAATAAAGGATATAATATAAAAGATATAAAAAGAAAAATTAAAAAATAATTAATTAATATAAAAAATTTGTATTTTCTCTCCCCGACCTCGGCCTCATCTTCCCTGACCTCTTCCTCTTCTCCATCCTCCCCGTCATTGCAGCTGCTGTTAGGGTGGTATTTGTACCACTTGTGGTGGTACTTGTGACGGAGGCGGCGGCGGCAATGATGGCGGTGGCGGTGGCGGTGGCGGTGGCGGCGGCGGCGGTGGTAGCGATGGCAATTGCTGTTGATGCTGCTGCTGTTGTCACCGTTCTCAACGACGTTGGCGATAACGCCGTCGTCGCTCGCTCTGGAGACGCTAAACAGAAATTAATTTTAATTAAAATTATTATTTAAACAATTGATATACAATAATTTTATAGTCTCTCTATTATAAATGTATGTGTATATTTAAAATTATATAATACTTACTGCTGGTTGTGGCACGATGAAAATATATTGTCGCGGCACAGCGCCCGCCGGTATAGCCACTTGTGACTCTGGGGCGATCCATCCTGGGGGTGGCATCGGGATTGCTGGAAAAAATATGAAATTATATATATTATATTTATATAAACATACTATATGTATATATATTGTGTACATGTTTGTTTAAACATTAAATAAATGCAGGTTATGTATTAGTAGTTATTTTTTCATTGTTAGTTATATATGCTACATAATGTACGTAATGTATATGTTATTACGCGATAAATGCTCTATATTTTAATAATTACTAAAATATTTTATATATATATATATGTATGTGAAAAAATAAAATTATCTTACCGTGTTCGTTGAGTGACATAGCGTCTCACGTCTTGCGCCTCGCGTTCCACACTGTACTATACTATACTGTACTGTCTGTAATAACAATTATGCATGATGGGGAACCTATGCGTCATATCATGCGCGATTATCAATTGTCGATTATACATATTATTAACAACGTTATTGTTTCGTACATCACGAGTGATTACGCGATTAAAGTGATTAGACGAGTGATTCGATTTGAAACCAAAATGAATCAAAAGAGAATGTATATGTCGATGAAACGCGTTTCTATAGCAAAAAAAATGCGACAATTTCATAAAAAAAAGGATATCAAGGATTCTTCAGATGCGGAAGAAACCTTCAGATGCGAATTATTTCCAGGTACGTCTCGTAATACATGTCGGGATACAGGAAATACAGACAATAATACATTGGCATCGCAATCATTATCTTTCACGGATACATTTTCTCAATTATCTGTTGATGCATGCGATTCGACACATAAAATCCAAGCAGAAAATGTCATTGACATTTTCAATGATGATTCTGTTGGATCTCTGTCGGACATTCGCCAATTTTGCAAAAATGCAAGTTTGTCGAATGAGACTCACGCATATACAGAGAAATGCAATAGATAATGATGCACTGACATCACAATCATTATTGAATGCATTTCCTGAAAATTCTGTGAATACATGCGCGGTGATGGATGTAGAAAATAATATAATATAAATGATAGGGAAAGTATTGCTTCAAATATTCGCGCGAATAATGCAGATCATTTAGAATGTGATATGAATGAAATGAATGAAATTGAAAATGTAGATTTGCATGTTGATAGTAATATTGATGCAGGTCGTTTGTGTTATGCAGAGATTAGTGGACGATGTATTGTCGATTTTGGACACATTTTTGCTGAATTGCAAAGACTGTCCACTCATTGGATCGGCGAATGTCGTTTTACTGATCTTGTAATAATTAAAACGATGCGTCACGGTCTGAAAACTCAATTTTTTGTCGAATGTCGAATGTGTCATTTCAGATGTAATTTCTGGAGTGAACCGACAGATGATAGAATATTGGATGTCAATAGAGGTGCCGTATGCGGTACCATATTGACAGGGACTGGTCATAAGCAGCTTGAAGAATTTCTTGCTGCTATGGATGTTCCATGTATGAGTAATAAAACGTACATTAATTATCATAATGAAATGTCGGAAGCCTTCGCCGCCGCCGCGGAAGAAGAAATGCGCGTGGCGGGCGAAGAGGAAAGACGTTTAGCAATTGAAAGAGGAGATGTCATAGATGGAATTCCGCATATACCCGTAATAACAGATGGCTCATGGATGAAGAGATCCTACCATAGTGGTAGTTATGATTCTCCGTCTGGAGCAGCTATTATTACGGGATATTATTCTCAAAAAGTTTTATTTGTCGGGGTTAGAAACAAATATTGTGTTGTTTGTGCAAGAGCAGCAAAATTGTCTTTACAACCCAAAAAACATACATGTTTTAAGAATTGGAGAAATAATCAAAGTTCTACAAGTATGGAAAGTGATATAATCCTCGAAGGCTTCCGACTTAGTTTAGAAATGCATGGATTGATTTATGCTAAATATATTGGTGACGGTGATAGCAATGTATTAAAAAAATTAAGAGATTTTCCGCCGTATCCGAATATTGTTGTGGAGAAGATTGAATGCACGAATCATCTTCTCCGCAATATGTGCAATAAAATACGCGAAGCGGATAGTAGTGGTGGTAGAAATATCTCTAAATTAAAAAAAGTTGTTACGAACAGCGTAATGAAAATTCGAAACGCTGTAGTAAAGGCTGTAACGTTTCGTCGAAATTGTAAAGGATCTCGAGGTCAAAAGGTCGCAGGATTAATAAAAGATTTATTAAATATACCCAGCCATGTATTCGGTGAGCATAAAGGTTGTTCTTCTCTAAAATATTTTTGTACCGGAGAACGAAAAGAAGGTGAAGAAAATCTTGTGCCCCAATTACAAAAGGCTGGGCTATTATTAAAGATTGAATTTGCGATGAAACGTGTAATAGAAAATGCTAATAGTTTACTGTATCAATTTACAAGTAATTCCGTGGAAAGTTGCAATGGAATTATTAGTAAATTTATTGGTGGCAAACGTATTCATTTTGCAAAAAAAGGTTCTTATCAAGCCCGCGTGAAAGCATCCATAGTACAATTTAATACTGGGCAAGCATTAAGTTCTACTTGTCACGCAATAGGTAAAGAAGCACCTGCATGTACACAAATAATAGAAAAAAAGTATATTTTACAAAATGAAAACTATCGGCAACGCGCACGTGCAGCAAAAGAATTAGGTCTTTCTATTCGTACATCAAAATATTTTGCTAAAACTTTTATGGCCGATAAAGATTACGGACCAAATGCGGAACGACCAGATATAGAAGGTCATATGTACGAACAGCTAAGATCTAATCATTATCAAATATTAAAAGATCAACAATGCAATCGTGCTGTATTGGAATGTGCTACACGGGGTCAGCATGAAAATCCGGAGTGGCACAACATACGGCGAAATCTTCTCACTGCTTCAAACTTTGGAAAAGTTTGCAGCAGAAGGGAAACAACTTCGTGCCAAAATCTTGTAAAAGCAATTCTTTATCCTTCTCGACTGACGAATGCGGCTGTTGAGTGGGGTAAAGAAAAAGAGATGGTGGCACGAAAGCAATTGCAGGTAGAGGGTTGGGAATAGAAATCAATGATTGTGGAATATTTATTGATGAAGAAATTCCATATCTTGCTGCAACGCCTGACGGCATTATCGGAGACGATACTGTCGTTGAGATTAAATGTCCTTATGCGGCGCGGCAAGTGTCTCCTACCGATGCAATGCTCAATAAGATTGCAGATGTTCATCGAATTTTCGATAAAACGGATGACACTCGTATGAATCAAAGACACATGTACTATTTCCAAATACAGGGGCAGCTCCACATAACGCAAAGAAAATATTGCATTTTTGCTGTGTGGACACCCTTTGGATTGAAGTACACGTTTGTCGAGCGTGATGACAGATTTTGGGAATCAAAAATGTTACCACTGCTTAAACGATTTTACGAGGACTGCCTGGTTCCTGAAATAATTGATAGTAGAGCGGAAAGAAATATGCCAATTCGGGAACCGCAGTATGTCATCGAAGCACAGAAAGCGGCTCAGAAAAAAAGAGTGTCATTGAACTATGAAAAATATGTAATTATGCTAAATGTTTATACATACATATATATAATATAATAAAAATAATCTATTTTTTCTGAATATATTGGTCAATGACATCCTAAGTCGCTTGGGAAGAGGTGGCAAAATTCTGCTTATTACTATTATATAAAGAAATTATTTTAAAAAATATATAAATATTATTATAATAATTAAAATATATTTTACTTTGCAATTTATTTTGTGTTATTGTATTTATTTTTAAAGAATGAAAATAATGCATTGCAGAATTGAGATCGCAATTTAAACTGACAACTGTGATTGCGTCGCAAAGTGTTGAACGTAATAATTTTTATTTTGCAATGCATTGTTTTTAAAAATGTATAGTAATAAGCAGATAAAAATGAAGCATATAAATATTTATAAATATAAGAAACTACGTTAAGAGACACACACGTATATTAATTAAAAATAGTTAAAAATATTGCATATTAATTAAAGTACTTCCCACTATGTGGTTGAAGTCACTTTGCGATGCGATCACTCAATTCAGTTTAGATTGCGATCCAGTCGAATTGATTAATTCGTACTGTATATTACATTATGCACAGAAACAATGGCAATCTTATTATCTCTGAATTTTTATTAACTTTAAAATATATTATTAAATTAATAATATCATTTGACACACACACACGTTTTCATATATCCATTGCTTGCCATTGTTAAGTGTATACATATTCTTATCCCATAAAATGTAAAATAAGATAAAATTGTACTTATGCAAAATAAGAAAAAATTGTACATAATAATATATTCTTATTTTTATTATTTTTTAAATTTAAATTATTATTCTTATTTATAATTATATATCTATTATATTATTAAATTTTATTTAGGGAGGTCAAAAATGGCGGTTGAAAGAGAGGCAGGTGTTTTGTGGGTGAGAGGAGTAAATCGAGAAATTGAGAGTAAATAGGGAGGGTGGAGAGACGGGAGGGGACTCATGGAGAAGAGGAGAAAAGGAAAAACACCGGAAAATGGAGGGAAGGAAGAGGAGAGTCGGTGAAGGAAGATAGGAGGAAAGAAATGTGAAGTGTAATGACAGTTGGAAAGGATGACGTGGAAGAGGCAAGGAAAGGGGAGCGTGAGGAAGGAGGAAGGAGATAACGCAGCGAGGGGGACGGAAGAGCGAGGAATAGAGGCGAAAGCAGGTAGATGGCAGCAAGTGATAGAACAGCGACATGGATAGAGGAATAGGGGCCGGATCCAAGATGGCGGGACAGTGAGAGTGGAACGTAGACACGTGGAGGAGTAAAAGAACAGAGTGGCAAAGAGTGTGTGGAGCGAAAGGTGGAGGAAGACATTGAGGAAGGAAAGGAGAAAGGAGCGAAGACGGAGGAGGAGACGAGAGTATGGAGAGCGGGAGAGAGATATGGAGGGAGCCGAGGGAGATGAGAAGGGAGCAGGGAAGGTTGATGAGAGAGGTGGAGAGGATCATGGTAGACGTGGAGGAGATACTAGGATGGGTGAGGAGGCAAGGAAGGAAGGATGGAGAGATGACAGGAGGTAAAGAGGCAGAAGAGAGAAGTGTGATGGAGAGAGAAGAGCGACAAGCAGAGAGGCAAAGAGGAAAGGATAAAGAGAAGATGAGAGAGAAGGAGGAAAAGCAGGAAGAAGAGGAGGAAGAGGAGTTAAAGGAAAAGGAAAAGGAGCAGGAAGAAGATGGAGGGAGCTGAGGGAGATGAGAAGGGAGCAGGGAAGGTTGATGAGAGAGGTGGAGAGGATCGCGGTAGACGTGGAGGAGATACTAGGATGGATGAGAAAGCAAGGAAGGAAGGATGGAGGGATGAGGAGGTAAAGAGGCAGAAGAGAGAAGTGTGGTGGAGAGAGAAGAGCAACAAGCAGAGAGGCAAAGAGGGAAGGATAAAGAGAAGATGAGAGAGAAGGAGGAAAAACAGGAAAAAGAGGAGGAAGAGGAGTTAAAGGAAAAGGAAAAGGAGCAGGAAGAAGGAAGAAGGAAAGGAGGAGAAAGGATAGAGGACAGGAAGGAGTCTATAAGGATAGGGGAGGACAAAGAAGGAGATGGGAAGAGAGAAGGAGGGGGAGAAGGTAGGAGGAAAGTAGCAGAGGAATTGGAGAAAAAGGAAGGTGTGGATGGAGAAGGAGGAAGCGATAGAGAGAATGAACGGAGATAGCGGCGGAAGAAGGAAAAGGGAAAAAGGTGAGGAAGAGGATCAATAAGGAGGAAGAAGGACAGGGTGAAGGAAGAAGAAAAAAGAAGTCGGTGGGCGCAGAGGAAGAGAAGGAGAAGGAAGGGGGGGAGAAAAGGAGACAGAAGGAGAAGGACAGGCGAAGGCGTAGAGAGAGCGAGTTAGAGAGGAGGTTAGAGAGGGCAAGCGAAGGAGAGAAGGAAAGGGAGATAGAAAAGGAGGTTAGCAGGGGAGAAGGAGAAAGGAAAAGAGGGCAGGGAGGAAGGGGGTCGGGAGAGATAGACAGATTAGAAAGGGAGGAAGAAAGGTACATAGAGACAGGTGGAGATAGGAAAAGTTGGGTGGAGATAATGGAGGAGGACAGGGGAAGGGAGAAGGAGGAAGAGAGAAATAGTGAGGAGGACGCGTGGGAATTGATGGAGAAGAGGGCAGAAGGTTTAAGGAAGGAGAGAGAGAGGAGGAGGTGAGGTAGGTTAGAGTAGGAACAGGTGGAGGAAAAGGAGGTGGTGTGAGGAACAGAGGGGAGGTCGAGGGGAGGAAGAGGGGAAAAGGACATTTGTAAGGCCGCAGGCGGTCAGGATCGGTGCAGGAGGAGAGAAGGGTTATGTATGCAATGTATGTAATGTGTGTAATGTATGTTAGGAGATAGAAAAGCGAGGATAGAGTATGAGAGAGACAAAGGGTAGAGCGGAGGGGGGGGATGAAGGGAGGGTGTAAAAGGAAGGATTGTAAGGCCGCAAGTCGGTCAGGAGCGCGGAGGGATGAGTGTAACAAATGTTAGATTTGTATACAGAAAGGACGGGCAGAGAGAGTAGTGAGGGTGTGTGATGAAGATTACAGAAAAGGTAGGAGCAATGAAATTGGAAAGAGAACGATTGATAGGGAAAATGTAAACTGAGTGTGTGAGGTATGGGTGAGAAGTAAAGGGTTAGAATGGAAGTGAGGGCGAAGGGAGGGAGAGGGTAAAAGGAAAACTGTAAGACTGCAAGTCGGTCAGGAGCGCGGAGGGAGATATGTTTTAAATGTTAAGTTTTTTATATTTTTATAGAAAGGACGTGTAGAGTAATTAGGGTTTTTTGATGAAGATGGTGAAGAAGAGAGGAGGATTGATGATGTAAAGTTTTGAAAATGTATGACGATTGTATTGTTGAGACGGCAACCCTAAGGGGAGTCCGTAAATAAAACTACTACTACTACTACTACTATTAAATTTTATTTATATTTATATTTATATTTTTCTATTCTACATATATTTTTTGTACCTTGCATTTTTTGGGATAAGAATATAAAATCTTTGAGCGCTTCTGTTGTTGTGTTTCCGACAAGCGCAATATGATGGACGTGCATGCTGACAGGGAACTGAGGTACACAAATAGATGACATGTAGTGTAGATTATTCTTTTAGGTCTGAAAAGGGGAGTGGATTTTAGTGGATGCGAGCCCTATATACTCTGCGGGACCGGCCAGCAGGGATGCGGTAGACATTTCCCACTTCCCTCGTTAAAAAAGAAAAAAAAAAGGGTAATATATGTGATACTGTATATATATGTTAAAAATGTCATACATGTATACTGTAATGTCATACTGTATATATATATGTTAAATGTTGTCATACATGTTAAAAATGCATTTAATTATATATTTAATTAATATTATTTTATTTTTTGTAAATTAATTAAAAAATAAAATATTGATTTAAATTAAAATATTTTTGTCATTTTTTGTAATTAGAAAGTATTATTGTGCTTAAAAAGTATGCTGAAATAATGTGTTAATTTATAGTTCATAATTAAGATATTATTTTTAATAAAATAAAATAATAATACATTTATTAGGTGTACAAATAAGTTTCCGCGGTTTGACAAAAGATAGCACCACCAGAAGGTCATGTTGAAATTGTCAGATGTAAAACGTAATATCCCAAGTTTCGTCATCTGGCAACACCATAACCTTGAAGTATTAGTGATTCCGTATCAGCATCACGTAATTTTTTTCGTGCGAAAATGTCAAGTTTTGTGCCGAATAAGCGTCATTTGCGGGAACTTTTGATTTACTTCTTTAATTTGAAAAAATCTGCAGCTGAGGCGCATCGATTGCTTCTAGAAGCATATGATGAGGCTGCTTTAAGTGAGAGAAGTTGTCAGGAGTGGTTTCAAAAATTTAAGAACGGTGAGTTTGACGTGGAGGACAAAGAACGCAGTGGAAGGCCGAAAGTGTACGAAGACATGGAATTGGCAGTATTATTGGAGGAAGATTCGTCCCAAACGCAAAAAGAACTTGCACTTACATTACAAGTGACTCAACAAGCAATTTCACATCGTTTAAAATCGTTGGGAATGATTCAAAAACAAGGAAATTGGGTTCCATATGAACTAAAGCCGAGAGATGTTGAACGCCGATTATGCATGAGCGAAATGCTGCTTGCCAGGCATAAAAAAAAGTTTTTTGCATCGTATAGTCACTGGTGACGAAAAATGGATTCACTATGATAACCCAAAGAAGAGAAAGTCATTTAAGGGGCTAAGCCCGGCGAACCATCAACATCGACAGCTAAGCCGAATATTCATGGAAAAAACTCATGCTGTGTATTTGGTGGGATCAGCTTGGTGTCGTGCATTATGAGTTGCTCAAACCGAGCGAAACCATTACTGGAGCTCTCTACCGAACACAATTAATGAGATTGAGTCGGGCACCCATTACTACTCCAGACACGACGAAATTATTCTCCTACACGATAATGCTCGTCCACATGTTGCGGCGGCGGTAAAAACTTACTTGGAAACACTCAAGTGGGAAGTTTTACCCCACCCGCCATATTCACCAGACTTAGCCCCTTCTGATTATCACCTGTTCCGGTCGATGGCACATGGTCTGTCTGAGCAGCGCTTTACATCATATGAAGATACCAAAAATTGGGTAGATTTGTGGATAGCGTCAAAAGATGAAGAGTTTTTCCGACGTGGTATCCGAATGCTGCCAGAAAGATGGAGAAAAGTGATGGCAAGTGATGGAAAATATTTTGAATAAAACGTAATGTACCGTTCCTTCACAATAAATTCCTAATTTTTTATAAAAAACCGCGGAAACTTATTTGTACACCTAATAATAAATAATAAAATAATACATTTAATAAATATTTAATAAATATTTATATAAAATATTAAAATTTTTACATAAAAATATTAAAATATATTTTTTATAGAAGCTATTAATTTAAAAAAAAATATTTCTTAGAAAATATATCTTTTCATATATTTATTATCAATTTATTAAAAAATATATATAAAAGCATACATAAAATAAATGTTTTATTTATACACATGTACAATATATGTGTAGTAATAGAATGGTAGAAATATTTTTAATGTTTTTAAAATATTTTTAAATTTATTCACTAAACAAAAAATTTTTATATTATAAATAAATTATAAAAATTTTTTTTATATCTATACTTTAATATCTGTCTACAATGTGTAATAGTAAAAATTGACAATTATATTATTTTTCTATCCATTAATATACACGAAGTCGATATAGTAAGAAAGCAACATATCATCAAGTCTAATAGGCACCCGTCTTACGTACTGTGTATATTAATTCACTTTTTTAGCTATTATCCTATTGTTATTATTTATCATCGTACAATATTTTACCGTATATATAATTTTAATTATAATACAATTTGGATGTATAATATATACATGTATGTACATATGAAAATATAAATTTCACAAAAAGTGAGCGCCCGTTAGCCTTGTTACATCACTGGTTTCTGCTACGAAAGGCCAGAAAGTATTTTCAAGCCGTATCTCGGTAATCCGATACGATAGAAGAGGAACAAGGTTAGCGCGATTGCGCCATCCTTTTCTATCTTATATGCGTCCGTGCGAGCAATACAATAATGTACGTACGTATATGTACATACACCTATACATAAAACTCAGATTTCATTTTTCAGCATTGGCAACTCTAAAACTGGAGTTTCACACTGTCACCGCGCGAGGTCTCCAATATCAATTCGGAGTTTGCCATTGACATATATAATGGACTGAGCATTGCGATAGACAGGCAAGCGCCCGCTATAGAGAGAGAGATACTACATGGGAGGCCTATGTCTGTCTCTTTTGCTAGTATCTCATTGATAAGTTTGTTTCCCGCCTCGATGGGCGGGAACCAAAATTACCAATGAGATATTAGCAACAGAGATAGAATAGGCCTCCCATGTAGTATCTCTCTCTCTCTCTATAGCGGGCGCTCGCCTGTCTATGGCAATGCTCAGTCCATTATATATGTCGATGGAGTTTGCCCGTCACTCCTGTAGACCCTTAAGTTCTCAGAATATTCCAATAACATTTCAATGAATATTCTCTGAATGTTCTAAAAAAAGCATTTTCCAATATTCTCAGAATATTGGAAATAATATTCTTATATAGTTCTAAGAATATTCTGAATATTTTTGGAATATTATTTGTTAAGTTCTCAGAATATTCTAACAAGATGATTCCTAAATACTCAGAGAATATTCGAATACAGTTATTTTCTGAACATATCCTATGGCGCTACAATCGCACTCTTGCAGAAGCAGTTAAAGGTTAGGGTACGGCCACAAGGACCGAAATTTTCCGCGTAATGCGTACCGCGTAACCAATTAGAGGCGTAATTCTGTTGTGCTCCTGTTATGCTATAACAGAATTACGCCTCTAATTAGTTATGCGGTACGCGTTACGCGGAAAATATCAGTCCATGTGGCCCTTAGAGATTCTCTAAGAATAGTACATCAACTATGAATCGTGATTGTGTTCAAAAGATTTAAGTCGTCTTAAGTATAATCTTATTATGTTTCAAACTAATCATAGAGCCGTATTAGTATTTCAAGACATTACTCGAAGACTTTTAGTGATATTTTCTAGTAAAAATAAGTGTTTTGTATTATATACAGGGTGTCCGAAAAATCGCCTACTCCACTTCGGGAGATGATTCGGGACCCAAAAACAAGCAAAAAAGTTCATAATAAACATAAGTCCGGAAATGAGCCGTTTCCGAGTTATAGCCACTTTTATGTTCAAAAATCGTAATTTAGAATCTGCTTGGCATTCCTCTTTCTTAATTATGTCTTAAAATAAAAATTTTTATTTTTTAATTGTTATTTGTTATTTAATTTTTAATTTTTAATTTTTATTTTTAAATTTTTATTTTTAATTTTTTTAATTATAATTTTTAATTTTAAATTAGTTAAAGATGTCAGACTCAACAAATATAAAATTAAATATAAATAATATCATTGGTAATAAGAGTCTAGTGTGGTTAACGTTACACAATATTTTATTAAAAATTCAAAAAAAGATATTCATGAATAGATATAAATGTAATCGAATCGCGAACGTTTCGACCCTATTTTTGGGTCATCTTCAGCGCAACAAAAAGGCAGATTATACAAACAGGTTATTACAATAATTTTTAAAAAATAAAAACAATAGTAAAGAGTTAAAAAATTAAAAAAATCTTATAGTTGAAGCGGTGTCTCGTTATTAATGTCATTTTGACGATGTCTGTAGAGAAGTCAAACAAAAACAGCAAATTAATAGTATATAATTGAAATAAAATAAAAAGAACAAGTCAAAAAATAAAAATTAATTAATGAAAGGTTCAACTTACTCCCAAACATCGAAAATGCTGGCCCAACAAAGGGTGGAGAGAGACCGATCATCGTCTCAAAAACGATAAAATTTGACTAGTACTCGGGACGGGCCGAGGTTCGTTTATAAAGGTGTCAAATCAAGTCAACACATGCGCAAATTGAGACAGTTATTTCAAACTACGAGAAACAAGAACACTCAAATTTTCGATAAATTATTAACAATGTTCGAATAAATATCGGGTAAACGTTCCGTGTCAGTCTGCAAATTTATACCGTTAATTTGTCTTTTTATAAAAAGCATCTCGGAAATCAATCTTTTATTTAGGAAAGGCTCATGGTCTAAAATTTGTACGTCTTCCCAATTGAAATCGTGGTCAAAATTTATTCTATGGTTAGTGATAACCGATTGGGTGTTAGAATTAAGTCTGATGTGACACCGATGTTCGTTGATTCTGGTATGCAGTTGTCTCTTAGTCTGGCCCACATAAGACGCGTCACATTGAGTGCAGTTCAATTTATATATGACGTCCATGCAATCCAGAGTAGGAAGAGGATCCTTGTGGACTTTGATGTAATTCGTCATTTTATTAATACTGTAGTAAGACAGTCGAATTTTTGGATCTGCAACAACGTCTTTAAATCGTTCAGAAATTGAAGGAACGTAAGGTATGGTGAAATATGTCCTCTTCCTACTCTGGATTGCATGGACGTCATATATAAATTGAACTGCACTCAATGTGACGCGTCTTATGTGGGCCAGACTAAGAGACAACTGCATACCAGAATCAACGAACATCGGTGTCACATCAGACTTAATTCTAACACCCAATCGGTTATCACTAACCATAGAATAAATTTTGACCACGATTTCAATTGGGAAGACGTACAAATTTTAGACCATGAGCCTTTCCTAAATAAAAGATTGATTTCCGAGATGCTTTTTTATAAAAAGACAAATTAACGGTATAAATTTGCAGACTGACACGGAACGTTTACCCGATATTTATTCGAACATTGTTAATAATTTATCAAAAATTTGAGTGTTCTTGTTTCTCGTAGTTTGAAATAACTGTCTCAATTTGCGCATGTGTTGACTTGATTTGACACCTTTATAAACGAACCTCGGCCCGTCCCGAGTACTAGTCAAATTTTATCGTTTTTGAGACGATGATCGGTCTCTCTCCACCCTTTGTTGGGCCAGCATTTTCGATGTTTGGGAGTAAGTTGAACCTTTCATTAATTAATTTTTTATTTTTTGACTTGTTCTTTTTATTTTATTTCAATTATATACTATTAATTTGCTGTTTTTGTTTGATTTCTCTACAGACATCGTCAAAATGACATTAATAACGAGACACCGCTTCAACTATAAGATTTTTTAATTTTTTAACTCTTTACTATTGTTTTTATTTTTTAAAAATTATTGTACTAACCTGTTTGTATAATCTGCCTTTTTGTTGCGCTGAAGATGACCCAAAAATAGGGTCGAAACGTTCGCGATTCGATTACATTTATATCTATTCATGAATATCTTTTTTGAATTTTTAATAAAATATTGTGTAACGTTAACCACACTAGACTCTTATTACCAATGATATTATTTATATTTAATTTTAATTTTAATTTTTTTAATTATAATTTTTTTAGTTTTTTTCAATTTTTCAATATTTGTAAATACAATTACATTATTTTTAAAAGAAATCAGTTGTTTTCACGACTACTTAAAGTCAGTTGTTTTCGCGACTATTCAAAATCAGATAATTTGATAGAAGAATAAGGGCCTGCATTCATGCTGAAGATGGTCATTTTGAACACCTTATTTAATTTGATTTAAATATCTGTTCACGTTTACTTTAAAAATAATGTAATCGTATTTACAAATATTGAAAAATTGAAAAAACTAAAAAAATTATAATTGTGTGTGCGTGCGTGCGTGCGTGCATGCGTGCGTGCGTGCGTGCGTGCATCTTATGATATAAAATCTTTATTAATCTTTATTGTATCTATATCTTATTTCTTTCATTATACCTTTTCTTATTAGCCTGAGATTTTACTTCTACATTCGGCAACGTCGACAAACGTTAAGTGAAATCTCAAGCATGGAATAGTCAAAAAGAATATTCCAAAAAGATTCCATGAAAATACGCAGAATGTTCTCTGAAAGTTCATTTTATATCCAAGAAATGTTCTCATAATATTTACAGAATGTTATTAAAATATTATATGTAGTAATTATAATATTCATAGAATATTCTATAAAATATTCATAGGATGTTCACAGAACCTGACTTTTTTTCTACTTTTAATGTTTTATTGGAAATTTATAGGAACTCCAAAGTATTATATAGGAACATTCTAGAAATATTTAAATATTCTCCAATGTTATTCGATGAATGTCCATAGAACATACTTGTGTTGTCTGGGATATATAATATATATATATATATGTGTACACATATGTACATACATATTTACAAAATTATTTTATACTTACCGGAGCTTCGAATAATGTATTGAGATCATTTGCAATAGATTGCCAAAACATTTTATTTTTTTTTAGTATTATCGGCCTCAATATTTTCGGACTTCGTAAGCAGATAAAAGTGCATAAGTAGCTCGCTTTGATTATGTAAATTTGGATTCTTGTGAATCTTGATCTAAAATTGTTACATCTGGCTTAGTGATAATTGTTTCAACTTGCTCTTCATTTGTAGAACCTTCTTTTTCTTTAATTTGTATAAAATTTGGTTTTTGTAGATTGCTTAAGTTGATCAATTTTGTACCATTTTTCCAAATTATTTTGCTGTTATTTTGCAATAATTGCAGTTCTTTTATTGTAATAGGCTGTAATATATATACAAAAATAAAAAATAATTTAGGTTAAAACAGAGATAAATAATTGTATTACTTTACATTTGACAATTAATTTTTTCTATTTAACATAAACAACATTGATATAAAAAACTTAAATACCCAGACAACACAAGTATGTTCTGTGGACATTCATAGAATAATATTGGAGAATATTTAAGTATTCCTAGAATGTTCCTGTATAATATTTTGGAGTTCCTATGAACCTCCAATAGAACATTAAAAGTAGACAAAAAGTCAGGTTCTGTGGACATCCTATGAATATTTTATAGAATATTCTATGAATATTATAATTACTACATATAATATTTTAATAACATTCCGTAAATATTATGAGAACATTTCTTGGATATAAAATGAACTTTCAGAGAACATTCTGCGTATTTTCATGGAATCTTTTTTGGAATATTCTTTTTGAATATTCCATGCTTGAGATTTCACTTAACGTTTGTCGACGTTGCCGAACGTAGCAATTAGCTGTCAAAGAGAATTTCTAGAGTCTCTATTGAGATTCTAAGAAATTCTCTATCTGATAGTCAATTGCTATCCGACACATCGATAAATGTGAAGTAAAATCTCAGGCTAATAAGAAAAGGTATAATGAAAGAAATAAGATATAGATACAATTAATAAAGATTTTATATCATAAGATACACACACACATACACACACACACACACACACACACACACACACACACACACACACACACACACTATTATATAATTATAAATAAATATTATATAATTATAAAATTATAAGTGCAAATATATGATAAAAAAAATATATGAATGAATATGTATGAAAAATTAACACTTAAAAATTAAATCACTTCTTTCAGGTACTAAATTATACAGTGTTACACACACACACACACATATATACAGGGTGTCCGAAAAAATCGCCTACTCCACTTCGGGAGGATTTGGGACCCAAAAACAAACAAAAATGTTCATATAAACATAGGTCCGGAAACGAGCCGTTTCCGAGTTATAGCCACTTTTATGTTCAAAAATCCTAATTTAGAATCCGCTTGGCATCCCTCTTTCTTAATTATTTCTTAAATTAAGAATTTTCATTTTTTAATTTTTATTTGTTATTTTTATTTAATTTTTAATTTTCCATTTTTATTTTTAAATTTTTTTTAATTTTTATTTTTAATTTTTTTTAAATTTCAATTTTTTTAGTTTTTTTCAATTTTTCAATATTTGTAAATACGATTACATTAGTTTTAAAAGAAATCGGTTGTTTTCACGGCTACTTAAAGTCAGTTGTTTTCACGGCTACTTGAAATCAGTTGTTTTCGTGACTATTCAAAATCAGTTGTTTTCACGGCTACTTGAAATCAGTTGTTTTCACGACTATTCAAAATCATTTGTTTTCACAGCTTCCCAAACCCAGTTGCTTATATCAATAACTATAGCATTGACTTCTTTTTTAAAAAAATTAGTTTTTTCTTATATCAAATCAATCTAATATCAAATTAAACTAATATCAATCAAAATAAAACTAATTTTTTTCATTCTTCATTTTATATTTACTTATTGAAAACAGTTTTCAATAAGTTTCAAATTATTATTTAGCAACACCTTACTTTTAGATTGTATCTAATCTTTTCGTATTCATCAATGGATCGTTTAAGTTAAATAACAAATAAAAATTAAAAAATAAAAATTTTTAATTTAAGAAATAATTAAGAAAGAGGGATGCCAAGCGGATTCTAAATTACGATTTTTGAACATAAAAGTGGCTATAACTCGGAAACGGCTCGTTTCCGGACCTATGTTTATATGAACTTTTTTGCTTGTTTTTGAGTCCCAAATCACCTCCCGAAGTGGAGTAGGCGATTTTTCGGACACTCTGTATATAATACAAAATACTTATTTTTACTAGAAAATATCACTAAAAGTTCGAGTAATGTCTTGAAATACTAATACGGTTCTATGATTAATTTAAAACATAATAAGGTTACACTTAAGACGACTTAAATCTTTTGAACACAATCACGATTCGTAGTTGTACTATTTTTAGAGAATCTCTAAGGGTCACATGGACTGATATTTTTCGCGTACCGCATAACTAATTAGAGGCGTAATTCTGTTATAGCATAACAGGAGCACAACAGAATTACGCCTCTAATTGGTTACGCGGTACGCATTACGCGGAAAATTTCGGTCCTTGTGGCCGTACCCTAACCTTTAACTGCTTCTGCAAGAGTGCGATTGTAGCGCCATAGGATATGTTCAGAAAATAATTGTATTCGAATATTCTCTGAGTATTTAGGAATCATCTTGTTAGAATATTCTGAGAACTTAACAAATAATATTCCAAAAATATTCAGAATATTCTTAGAATATTCTTAGAACTATATAAGAATATTATTTCCAATATTCTGAGAATATTGAAAATTGCCTTATTAGAACATTCAGAGAATATTCATTGAAATGTTATTAGAATATTTTGAGAACTTAACAAATGATATTCCAAAAATGTTGAGAACATTCTTAGAACCATATAAGAATATTCTTTCCGAATATTCTCGGAATATATCTTGTGGAACCATATAAGAATATTCTTTCCGAATATTCTCGGAATATAT
>JAPIVC010000321.1:0-55000 GCA_030586385.1 Camponotus fellah | reverse complement strand
GGCGACGAGAGTTGTTCCACTGTAATCTGATACTAGGAGTACGGCGAAGCGGCTGGTCGCTTTCCGAGACATGATGGTGGTTTGCCATATATCGTCGAAAAATGACCCGTCCTTTTAGTGGCAAGAAAATGATGCGCTATCATTTCCACACCACCTTGCGGTAGATAGGCACTTTTTTCATAGTGGTTTCCCCAGGCCTATTCCATTCTCAATTTAAAAATTATTCAAAATGCCATTACTATACGCTGAATATATCTTAAATGTAAAAAATTGATGATGACAGTACCTTTACAAAAATTGATCCGTGATTGAAAAGCCTTCGATGTATTTATTATCAAAATGTATTTGTTATCATCACACATTGATAATGATACGATGATAAAATGCTTCAAGAATCCTTTCTTTATCTCGTACACGAAGGCGCACTACTGGCCGGTTATCCCGATATTATGCACGACACCCAATTTCACATAATTATTGCACAACACATAAAATTGTACGGTCACTTGGTTTTCGTGCACGCCCGGAAAATGATTCCATATAAATTGCGGTCGCACGATAAGTATTTTCTCCCGCTAGTCCGTATGCCACAATCATATCCGTATATTCCTGCAGAATATACTTCATTTTCACTGTTAATTTACTATGCAAACACAAGATTTTTATTAAAATGTCTTAGCTCTCGCACGCTGTTACCAGACTGCGTACGCCAGCAGCACGCAACTACAGCTGATAACTGAGAAGACATGTAAGCGTACGTGTGAGTTCGACGCCTGTGTACTATGATTTTATTTTTATTGAGTATTCTCTTAATACTTGACTGTGATTGGTCAATTACTGAAGTGTTACGTCTTAAGGCTGGTATTTACAATCCGATCTTATATTTAGGGCCTGAGCAGAATGGCTAACTTATAATCTTAAAAGACATAACACAGTATTGTGCGTTACCTAAGACAAAGACTTAGGGCATAAAACAGTGTCTTAAGGTTATAAGTCAGCCATTCTGCTCAGGCCCTAAGGATCTCCGCACAAGGTGTTCCGTATCGCATTACGTTAAGTATCAATGGCCACAGCGGACTCAACAGTTGAGCAACATTACTAGATTTTCCGAAGTATCTCGACGATGATTGGTCGGACCTGAAAGTAGAGACCAATCATATTCGATTGCTACTTAGCGGTTGAGTCCGCTGAATGCGGCCAATGATAAAGGACCCCGCAGAAAACATATGGAAAATGGCTTTCGGTAAAATTGGCTGAAACTTTGCCATTTTATTGTACTTTAAGTAATGCTGATCAAAAGTTACCATTGTCACAAGTCAATCTTACGAGCCGTTTTCGTTCTGGACAAGCTCAAAGTTCGAAAGACATGTCTTTACGTTACGATTTTTTTTGTGCGTTGATTGAAGTTTAAAGGTCATTCTACAATAGAATCGTAAAGTCGTAAGTCGTAAGAAATTGACCAATCACATTTGATTATTCTCCTGAACTTCAACTGGGATTAGTCAATTTCTTACGACTTACGACTTTACGACTCTATTGTAGAATGACCTTAAGTTTACGTACGGAATTAAATTTACCATTGATACTTAATGTAATGCGATACGGAACACCTTGTGCGGAGGTTCTAAAGCGTCGTCTACAATGAGATTTTAAGGAGACTTAAGGCGTAAGACTTAAGAAATTGATCAATCATAGTCAAGTATTAAGAGAATATTCGATTGTGATTGGTCACAGATTAATAAACAGATAGCCAATGACCCGGGTAAAGACCAGACCGCCATTTCTGTGCCACAGACTTTGCCTCTTACCGACACACTTTGCCCCTGGTGCGAGTCTAGACTAAATTCCTTTGATTTTATCAACAGACTTTGCCCCTGGTGCGAATCCAAGCTAATCGATTATGAGATGAATGAGAGGTGAGAGATTTGGCTCCCGTTCGCATCCATTCATCAAAGATGGACAAAAAATTGTTATAAAATTAATATTACTTGATTGCTCGAATAATTAGTAATCAATTTAAAAAATTATTTATACTTGAATAATCAGTAATCAAAGCAAATAATTATTTGATTATTTGAATCAGTAATTAAAGTGAAAATTTCAGTGATCAAACTTAAAAATTTTTTAATTATTCAGTAATTATATAGGATGAAATTATATCGAAATTTTTCGGTATAACTTTTAAATGTGCATGAAACAAATTTGAGAAAAATTTGTTTGGACATTTCCAAGACTTTTAAAGTTGGAATTAATTCTCAATTCTTTAATTAAATTTTGATATAACGCGCCTTACATCCGTATGGCTCATATAGCCCATTTATTTCTTAGTGCAATTTTTAGTTTATTTCTTAGTGCAATTTTTAGTTATTTAAATTCTTTATTTTTCATGAAGTTTATCTTTTTATTATCATCAAATATTTTTGGTACATATTTTCAAAAATTTTGTATTTTTACTTACCGCAATTTCTTATACAAATGTCAAATTTTTTATCAATCTTCTGTGAAAAACGAAACAATTTACAATTTTATAATATGACATTATTACAATTTCTATATGCACATCTGTCGAATATTTTGTGATTTTCTTCACGCATAGTCATAATATATTTTAAGAAAAACGCTTGCAACAATCGCTTGCAAAAACAAACTATCTATCACGAACGGAAAATACCGAAAAAGTACGCAATTTCCGCGAATTTCGTGATTTTTAAAAAAAACAATTTCGATTAAATTATAGATTATTCAGATCACTGCACAAGTATATAATTCCCAATAATAATTTTCAGTAACTACGATAAAAAATTGTTTACTATAAGCAAAAGTGCAATGGAATAAAGTCTGTGAGAAAATAAGCGAAAAAATAAACAAATAGGTAATAGAAAATTAATAATTTTCAAACAAAAAATTTTGAAATTATCGAAGATTGGAAATTATAAAGTATAAAAATTAAATAATCCATTTTCAAATTTTACTCGCGGAAAAGATCTTTGAAACGGAAAGAGATAATATCTTTAAAGAAGCGGAAAGAATAAAAGCATCGGAAGAATTAAAGCATTGCGTTTCAACAGATTAATGCACAATAAAATTGACACGCAATTATTTTGCCTTATCTCGGCGAGCTCACAAGCGTCTGGCGTTCTTAAGTCAGTAGAAATAATAAAAAAAGTAACAATAATTTCAAATGTCTAAACCTTTTTATTGCTTAGTTTTATTAGCAATATAATATATTTCATTTTGCTAACTTCCTCGAGATCCGCAAAATTAAAAAAAAAACGAATTTTCAAAATTTGTTGTTACCTTACGTAGAAAATTGCAGATAATTAGCCAACTTGGGAAAATGTTTAATCGATGGTTTTTTGCTATTTATTAAATTTGCTAATTATCCCATGATGCGCAACATTGAAAATTGTTAAAAATTAGCATTTTTGTTAATAAATATTCCGTAAAAATATGTAATGTTTTGCAAAAGTGTTAGAATTTTTTTTAAAAATATGCGAAAAGATTTGTGAAAATTTGCGAACTGAAAATTTGTGTACGTCACGTAAACTATAGATTGTCAGTACTGACAGTGAATTTTAGAATGCAGCCTAAATAGACAATGGCCTAACGCATTCAGCAGACTCTACCGCTAAGTAACAATCGAACATGATTGGTTTCTACTTTCAGACCCGACCATCGACATATATAATGGACTGAGCATTGCGATAGCCAGGCGAGCGCCCGCTATAGAGAGAGAAATACTACATGGGAGGCCTATTCTGTCTCTTTTGCTAGTATCTTATTGGTAACTTTGGTTCCCGCCCATCGAGGCGGGAAACAAACTTACCAATGAGATACTAGCAAAAGAGACAGACATAGGCCTCCCATGTAGTATCTCTCTCTCTATAGCGAGCGCTCGCCTGGCTATCGCAATGCTCAGTCCATTATATATGTCGATGAACCCGACCAATCAGCGTCGAATTACATCGGAAAATCTAGTAACGTCCAACTGTTGAGCAACATTACTAGATTTTCCGATAATTCGACGCTGATTGGTCAGATCTGAAAGTAAAAACCAATCATGTTCGATTGTTACTTAGCAGTTGAGTCCGCTGAATGCGGCCAAAGAGAAAGCTGAAAAAAACCTCGAAGCCAATCAGTCCACTGATAGCTGAGTACGTAACAAGCGGATATAGCAGGCGCGACGATCGCTAGCCTATCCGCAAAGAAGGACACAGTGTGACGTAAACGACGATCCAAACAAGTATCAGCTGTGCTGCAGTCATTGTTCTCTGTGGTTTGCATTGAATTTTGATTAAGAGCGAATTCCTTTTCCTCAGGACACGGTTCCGTCAGGTTAATGACGGCGGCTGATGATAGCGATTAATGGCAGCTGATGATTGATTCATCCACATCACGAAGATACGCGAAGAGGAAAGATTGAACCACATTTTCCGAGATACGACAAGTGGTGAGAGGGGAAAAAAAGGGAAAAAGCTAAGGTCGAGATTTTTTTCCCCTGTCGTGTTTAACGCCAACCGTGGCCCTGTGTGCGTCCTCGATTCCCGGCCCCCCCCCGCCGTAGTCTTAGCCGTTAAGTCATCGACAGTTATCCCGGGGGACAATAATCGTGTGAAAAACGGGGCGATACGCGCATAAGCCTGGCCTCGAGCAGCGAGTCGGACGACGGTGGACTCGCTCCGCCACCGCGCAAAAGGTCCCGTAGTTCTCTATCGACTACTCTACGACCAGCGGACGAGCAGCATTCCTCCAGTCCGGACATGGATAACTATCGGTAATATTTTTTTTTTCAGGGGAAGTAAAGAGGGTTTATGGAATTCTCGAAAATGAGAATCTATATCTTGGTAAATGCATCAAGTAAAATATATGCATATGTCTCGTTCTCGTTTAAATTTTCGCGTACAATTAAAGAATTTTTAGGCATTTACCGCTGTCGGTTCTTAATCGCTAGCTTTCTTATCGTGTTGTTTTAATACATATAAAGCATAATTCCTTTCAATTTATTTTTTTTTGTTTCTAAGTTGTGCTTGTATTTGTACAATTTCTCATAATCTTACACTTTTTTTTTTTTTTTTTGCATAACATAACTCACATCTCTAGCGATTTTAAAACTTTTAAAAATCGCAAGGTAGAAGTATTTTGAAATATAATATATGCTGATGCTATGAATTAATATGGTATTATCGTATTATGAATAACATTTCAGTGTGCATGACAGCATAATGCAACAGCAGACGTCAAACGGTGGTGTATCTTCTGGGCTACAACAAAATGGATCTAAGGCAGACTCTGGTGGACTTCATGCCAATGGCAATCTGTTACCGGAATCAGATAGCGATATTAATGGTGTGAATGGAGAAATAAATCAGAGTTTGGGACCTCCAAAAATAATGGACAAAACTAATCAAGACATTGTGAGACTTATCGGACAACATTTAAAAACAGTTGGTTTAGAGTATGTAATACTGTTTATTTTCTCAATATTTTATGAGTTGTGTTAGTTTCATTAATTTAATGACAAAAAAATAATATATTATTAACTTATATTAATATATTATTAAAACAAATATATAAATTTACTCATTTTTACCATAACAAGATACAATGTACATGTAAATTATTAAATCACAATAATCATTCTATTTCAGTTCCAGCTTAAATTTTATAATTAATAGTAATTAATATCTTTTTTTTTTTCACATTGCTTATTGAAAAAATTATCATTAAAGTATCATGTTAAGTACGTAAGAACATATTCATATGGTGGAAAAAATCGAAGAATTTAATAGAATTTTAAAATATAAGTAGTATAGTATCTGTTTCAGTTATATTTATTTTATGACAATGGACAAATGCAAATGACATTGAAATATTCTAACACTGAAGATAATTTAAGTATAAGTTATAAAAAGTTATAATTATATTTCTCCAAATTATTTTAATAATAATAATAATAAAACATGATATTATTAATTATATAACTATATATTTTATAGATAATTATATATTTTAGACTATATATTGGCAACAGAGAAAGAGAGAGAGAGAGAAAGAGAGTTGCATTGTTAAATTATTTTTAATATTTATGATCTATAAATTTATTAATATATAAATAATTAATTCTTAAAAAGTTTTGCTATGAATCTTTAAATAAATTTATTAATTTTTAAAAAGTTTTGTTAGGAATCTTTAGATCATATATCAGAGAAATGTAATTTATAATCAATAAATAACGAGAAAAATATATTATTTTTAGTCGTACAGCAGATCTACTTATGCAAGAATCAGGCTGTCGACTGGATCATCCTGCTGCAGCAAAGTTTAGACAACATGTTATGGATGGCGATTGGAACAAAGCAGACCATGATCTTAATGAATTGAAGTCCTTTTTAAAGAGTGCACACCAGAGTTTAGTGGTAAATCTTAACAATATAATGATCACGATAATGCAAGATGCTTTTAAATTCAGTCAATTTGATTTATATATTTTACTAATTGTTTTAATGACAGAAAAAGTATATAAAGTATATAAAGTATATAAATATAGATTCATAAATATATTCTTTTGGGAATTAGATATTGAAAATTATAAATAAGAAAGAAAAGATTTTAATATACAAACATTTCAATATGTAAAAATCATTTAATAGTATTAATAATGCTTTAATAAATAAATATCAATGAAAAGTATACTGCAAAAATTTGGGAGATTTAATTATTAGTATAACTGTTTTTTTTTATATATTTTTCTTTATAGCTTAGCTTTAAGGGAATTGTAAATTATTATTAAAAAAATAAATAAATAATAAAAAAATAAAGAGAAGAAAAAAAACATAATTTTACAGATCTATAATAACAATAAAGACAAAATTTGTGAAGTTTTTTATTAATATAATTATTAAAATATTATGTACATTTTAATTAGTATTGACTTCTTATTTATAGGAGATGAAATTCTTATTGCTAGAACAAAAGTATTTAGAATATTTAGAAGAAGGTATGGTATTTGATGCATTACATGTATTACGCAATGAGCTTACACCTTTGGGCCACAATACTGGTCGTGTTCATCAGTTATCTTTATTTATGATGTGCAGTGGACGAGATGAATTACAGGTACTTTATATATTTGCTTTAAATAATAAACATATGGTTACATACAGCATTATAAATCTATATTTGTTTTATATTAAATATAGTTACTACTATAAATATGTAAATATTATAATAGTTATTACTATTATTAACAAGTATAGTTCCTACGACAATTAAAGCTTTCTTATTTTAAATATCTTTAAAACTAACTTACAACTGAAAATTTGATCACTAGCAAATGGACACTTGTTAACAGACACGTGCAGGCTGGGATGGCAAAGGGCCAGTCTCCAGGGCTGCGCTTATGGACAGACTACAAAAATATCTGCCACCTTCCATTATGTTACCACCACGAAGACTTCATTCTTTACTTTGTCAAGCTGTGGAAATGCAAAGTCAACTCTGCACATATCATATAACACACACACAGGTATATTTAAATTATATTGGAATTTAAATTATCAATTTAAAATAAGTAACTACTAAATATATATTTTCATTATATTATTTCTATATTTTTTTATCTATACATTTAATGCTTACTTTCTTCCACTATTTTTCTTATAATTTTATTTTTTTATAATATTATTATATTGCTGTTTTGATGTAAAAAAAAGTATTAAGACTACGTTTCAAAATTCATTGGCAGCATATTGTTCTTATTGTTCATTAAACATTAGACAAGGATGATATAAGGGCAATATGTTGGCAATACTACCGTGAATACTACTACAGTGAATTACGGAATGTAGCCTAAGATCTCTCTAATAAGTTTGGTGCAATATTGGCATATCTATCTCTCAAAATAAAATATAACTATTTATAGAATTATTCATAATATCAAGGTAATAATGAAATTAATACATATAATACTAAATAAAAATGATAAATTTATTTTTGAAATTATATTTTCACTTAAAAATAGCATTTAAATTTACAGTATCTACAAATTTTATCATTTAATTTAAAAAAAAATTAATAAAAATAAAGTCTTTTAATTATTACTGATGAATAAATTTTCAAAATATTTAAAAGATAAATATATACATATGTACATATATACATACATACACACACATGTGTGTATGCATGTACATATGTATATATTTATCTGTGTGTATATGTTTATGATAATATGTGTGATGTATATAATCCACTTTTTTTATTCTCAAAAATAAAAAAGAAAAAAAAAGAAAAAACATAAAATTGTAAAAAATATGAAAAAGAAATTTTATTATTTTTTGTAAGACTAATACAATAGTCCATATAAATTTTTAAAATTTGTTTCAAAAGAATTTAAAAATTAGTCTTCTCAATGTTCGAAAACATTTATTCATTATATTCATTGAAGTTTTCTTCAATTTAATTTTATATGAAATTTACTTAAATAAAATTTTTTATATAGTTTTTGTATTTTTGTTTACTGAACATTATGTATTACAACTAATACTTATTAAACATGCACACATTTAAACTCAAGATTAAATAAATAGTTGTAATATCTAAAAGTAGTTATCTGTAAAAGTTATCAAGAAGTGAAATATAAAAGTAATTATTGAGAATAATATGTGATACAAAAATATTCCAAATCATAAATCAGAAATAGAATATAAATGTTTTACAATACATACATATTATGTTTACTCTGTTATTTGAAATAATAATTACATAATCAGACACCCAAGAAATTAAAATTTTTTTGTTAAATAAAAATAAGATTTTTATTACACATATGAAATTTATGATAAATGAAGATTGATATGAATTATCATAGTTTTGTAGAAAATTTTGTTGTTTTCTTTAAAAAGAGGGAAAGACATTTCAAAGACATTTCACAGACGCGTGTGCGTGCGTGTGTGTATGATTTATATATATTTATGTATATAAAAATATTTTACAGAATTTATAATGAATTTATATTTAAATCACAATAATATGAAAACTTAAATAATACGAAATCTGCCTTAATTAACTTTTTATTAAAATTTTAATAAAAATTCAGAAAAATATTTTAAAAATTGATCTTATTTAACAAATTTTTATAAACTATATTTCTATAAACTATATTTATTCAGCTTAATAAGAAAGATTGCAGACTATTGTAGAATAATTTTATTAAAAAATTGCAGTATTCCAAATCTATTGCTACATCATTATTATATGATTGCAATAACGTTAAAGATGTCTTTTATGAAAAATTACAATAAAATATGATAATGTATATAATATATATAATATATATAAGTATTCTTTATTTTAAGAAAGAACTGGACAGATTAGTTAAAAAATGAATAAATTTAAATAAGTTTGAGATTGATATTGCTCTTTTAGCTTTTTAAAATTAATAATTAATTTGTATGAATTAAAGTAAAAATTTTTTTGGGAAATTTTTATTTTCATAAATTTTTATCTACAATCTTTTTAAAAATTTAGTTCTACATGATAATGTGTATGTATATCTTACGATTTTAAGATTAAATTATATTTTACAGAACTCTTTAGAAATCTTTACTTTAATTCACACAGATAGATTATTGATTTCATATTTTAAAAATTAAAAAAGTTTTATACAATATCAAATTCATGAATCTCGAAATGTATGTAGATTTATTAATTTTTAAATTGATTCTTCCTTCTTAACACACATTTCTTAAAGTGTAATACGATTTACATAATTACAAATAATATTAAATTCTTGAATGTCGCCAGTAGATAAAATAAGATAACGTAATTTAAATCGACCACACTGGCACTTTATTGGTTGATAGAAAATCACGTTTCGACCATTGGTTTTGGTCCTTTCGTGAACTACAAACCTTTGTGGTTCACTTGAAAAGGCCCAAACAACTGGTCGAAACGTCATGACTCATCAACCAATAAAGTGCCAGTGTGGTCGATTTAAATTCGTTCTTTAATTACAAATATTACACATATTACTTTATATACATACTTATACATATGTAAAAATTGTGTGTGTGTGTGTGTGTGTGTGTGTGTGTGTGTGTGCGTGTGCGTGTGTGTGTGTAAATACTTAGTATTGGAAATTAAACAAATAGAAAGAAATATACTTTCAATCTTACTAGTTGCTCTTTATAAGCTTATATAATTTTTATGACTACAATAAATATCAAATAAAAAGCGCATAATGCGTCACAGCGAAAAGCAAACTGATTATTGAATATTATTTTTCGTAATGTTGTTGGAATATTGTTTCTTATTACAATTACATATGTTTCTAAAATGTCTGTATATATGTTTCTATAATATGTTACTTTCAAGATCATTACTACAATATAATTGAATTGTTTCATGCTCAGTGTTTGCTGTAGATATTTTCAAAATTATCTACAGCAGACATCTAGATAAAGATAAAGATAAAAATCCGTAAATTTATTTTAGATGAGATAAGGATGATTTTGCTTTTACATTAATGCATTTGATTATATATTGATTTTGCATTAATGCATTGCACAAATTTAAGTAAAACAAGTACAAGTAAGTAAATTTATTAAGTAAATGAACAGAATGAAAAAGACTCGACGGCGTTCTTTTTCATTTTAAGTTATTAAGTTTTAAAGTTCCTCAAAAATTTTAGATATTTTAAATAGATTTTTAGAAGCTTACTTGGAGAACTTTTTCATGAAAATGTCATCTTAGACAATTTTTAGATAAGATGATATTTTTTATTAAAGATAAAGATACTTTGTATTTCTTCATCTAGTTAAAGATGATCCATTTCTTTATCTAGATAATTATCTAGATAATTTTATCTAGATACCAGCAAACACTGTTTATACTGTATGAAAGATTTCATGAAAAAAAGTGAAAACAGAATTCAACACTATAAAATTGAACTATAACTTATTATAATATCTACAAAGTAAAAGCAAGGCTGATGTGAGTAGAGTTGAGAAGCAATATATTATTTTGTAACGCCGTTACTATTACAGTTATTTTTTTCGATCCAATAATTAATTCAATATTACAAATTTAGAAATTTTGTTTGCAACAGAAAAAATACATTACATCTTTCTATAACAAATATTGAATTTAACATTTTTATCATTACTTTTCCGAAATTACTGGATATAATTTTCATGCAAAGAAATATATTAATCAAAAAATGTTATATAAAAACTGCTGATAAAACTGCTTTTTTAAATATATATCTTGTTTCTCTTTATTTTATAAGAAAGTTTAATTAGTCAGTGATTAATTAGGAATTTCAGATTATTAAAATTTTTATCAAAATTATTAATATCGTTTTCACTATCAAAATTATATAATATTTGTTATACTTAAATATAAAATATTTATAAATAAAAATTTTAAGTATTTAATTTAATCCTGTATTAACATTTATATTAAAAAGTGTAATAAAAATTGTACCAGTTATTAACAATAATAATAATGCGAATTACTTTAAAAATTGATAAGAAATAATGATAATCAGTAATGATAATATTTTTATGAAGTAACTTTCCAATCCTAAAAATAAGTTATTTTAATATCACTTTTAAAAATTATCATTTATAAATAAATATACATTGAATATTATTCCTTAAATGTTAATTTTTGAAGACATTGAAAAAAAAATTTTTTTATTCCAATATATAATGAATTTTATATAAATGAATTTTGTAGAATAACACAACTTAAACTTTTTATAGGATTAATTGATGCAGTAACAAAATTTAATACAATTATAAAATTTAATACAATTACAAAATTTAATACAATTATAAAAATTGTGTTGTATACATTATTAGAGAGTGAGAGTGAGTGTATGCGTGTGTGTTAAAATTTATATTATTCTACATCTATTACCTATCTGTATAATTTCTCTTTTAAAGCCAACGAGTCTAGAAAATGTCTCTCTGCTTGTGGATCACAGTTGTGGCAAGGAGCAATTTCCGTGCCATACTATACAGATATTGAATGATCATTGCGATGAAGTTTGGTATTGCAAATTCTCTCCTGACGGTCTTAAACTTGCCACAGGCTCTAAAGATATGACTGTAATTATATGGGATGTGGATCCTGTAAGTATATATACATACAATGATTCACTGTGAAACTGATCAAGTGCTTCAAGAATTTCGTGAAATTTTTTTAAAACTTATTTTAAAAATATGATTTATATTTTGATGATATACAAATTGTAACAAATTTGTTTTTTATATTCCTATTTTTTCTTTCTCTTTTTCTTATATTAATTTATATTTCTAGTTATCATATATCAAGAACATTAAATATTTTTCTGAAATTTTTAAAACATTTGATCAATTTTATATAATTTCAATAACTATTTTTAATACTATAAATAGATTGTTAATAATGCATAGAGTCTAACATTTCTTTATCATAGATTTTCATCTAACTTTAATCAATTCTTTTCTTAGAAAAATATTGAAATATTTGTAGTTCTAACTAAATGTGTAATTAAGGGGATCATGTAATCGTCTGTATTACCGACAAAATTATAATTTTCATATTTCTAGTCTTTCGTCGCACTAATTTGACAGAATTGAAAATATTTATCCACGATTGCAATACATACATCAATAATCCTAGCAAACTTCGACTTCATATAAAAAATGAGAAATAATTATGAAATTACAGTTTTCCTTATCCATCTTTATCTTAATATGATGTCTCGAATTGTAGACGAGCTGTCAACTCATCATAATATGTACTTCATATAAAAACTATATAGTTTCTATGAACGTAAAAACAAGTTTGCTTGGGTTGAATTATGTGAAAAAAACATTGTTGAATCTTCGAAATCGAAATTAGAGGTTTAATATAAAAATATAGTTTGTAGAGCGATTCGTGTGCATAATATGTGTGCGTGTAGGTAAAATAGAGTGGAGAAAAGCAGTGCATCTTCTTTATAAATAACGTAATAGAAAGAGATATAAGATGAGAATTTAAATGAGGGTGTTGTTTCATTTAAGAGTTTTTGCCGTTCAGTACAAGATCCCCTTAAGAACAAAATTTTTTGAAAATCTTATATTTTTCAGAAAAAATAGAATCATATTTTTTGAAAATATATATTAAATATACAGAGTGGACCAAAAGTCTGGACACAGTCGAATATCTCGTATAGAATGCATTTTAGAACAAGATGCTTTAGACAAAAGTTGTAAGGATTAAAAAGATGTATTTAACTGTGATATCCATTTGACATTGAGTGGCGTTGCTAAGGTCAGGGCAAGGTCAACTTGAATTTTTTAAATGGAACCTTCTATTTTTCATTGCACAGTTTTGTAGCTTACCTCAAGAGCTTTCCAAAACACTAGAATAAATTATTTTTCCCTCAAGTACTTTTTGAGTTATAAGGCTTGAAGTCGTTTCTTAATTTTACATAAACCGTAAAATATCTTGTAAAATATTCATTTTTCGATTATGTTACTTTAATACTTTTATGTACAAAATAATGAGAGGAATCAATTGGTGTAAAGAAAACACATAGTTACTTTTAAGAAAAAATATTTAATTGTTAATTGCAAATTACATATTTTTTCTTCGAAATAACTATGTGTTTTCTTTACACCAATTAATTCCTCTTATTTTGTACATAAAAGTATTAAGATAAGATAATCGGAAAATAAATATTTTACTAGTTTATGTAAAATTAAGAAATAATTTCAACCCTTATAACTCAAAAAGTACTTGAGGGAAAAATAATTTATTCTAGTGTTTTGGAAAGCTCTCGAGATAAGCTACAAGAATATGCAATGAAAAATAGGGGGTTCCATTTAAAAAATTCAAGTTGATCTTGCCCTAACCTTGGCGACGCCACTCAATGTCAAATGGATATTATAATTAAATACATCTTTTTAATCCTTACAACTTTTGTCTAAAGCATCTTGTTCTAAAATGCATTCTATATGAGATATTCGACTGTATCTAGACTTTTGGTCCACCCTGTATATATTAAAATATATATTAGAAAATATTTTTCATATTTTTAGAAAAAATAAAATCATATTTTTTGTTAGATATAATAAGTTAGTTAAAGATGTCAGACTCAACAAATATAAAATTAAATATAAATAATATCATTGGTAATAAGAGTCTAGTGTGGTTAACGTTACACAATATTTTATTAAAAATTCAAAAAAGATATTCATGAATAGATATAAATGTAATCGAATCGCGAACGTTTCGACCCTATTTTTGGGTCATCTTCAGCGCAACAAGAAGGCAGATTATACAATCAGGTTATTACAATAATTTTTAAAAAATAGAAACAAACTCTTATTACCAATGATATTATTTAGATATAATAAATTTTATTTCATTTGATAAAGTCAATTTATAAAATTTAGTTCTAAAAAAATCTGCAGTATTGAACATTGAAAAGTTATAATAAATAATAATTTTTTGAAATTTCTGAAAAAACTTAATTCAAACTTAGTTCAAAGTTGGCAAAAAGATTCAATACAAATAAAAAGTCAGTAGAAATTAGTAGGAAAAAAGTGTGGTTTTGATTAGCATCTTGTATAATTTTATTTTTGAGAAATATAGGTAATAAACTTTTGTTTAAATGTGATATAGGAAACATTAAAAGTAACACATAGAAAAACACTCGAAGGCCATACATATGGTGTAGCATTAATTGCTTGGAGTCCTGATAGCAGTCATTTGATTGCTTGCGGTCCAGAAGATTGTCCCGAATTGTGGCTTTGGAATGTTGACACGCCCGATTGTGAATTACGTGTGAGATTGACTCAAAATACAGATGATTCATTGACAGCTTGCGCCTGGCATCGTGATTCGAATAAATTTGTAGCAGGAGGTCTTCGTGGTCAATTTTATCAATGCGTATGTGTCAACTTTTATAAATTAATACTATAATTACACAATTTAAAACTTACCTCTTTGGCTGCATCACATAAAATTATTTTTTAAAAATTCTCAACAAATAAAATAAAAACATAATAATTATAGAATATTCCTCAAATTTTATCACATTAATTAGTATAAAATAATGATATAAATAAACACTGAATTGTCTCAATTTATTATTTATTTAAAATTTTATTTGTTTCTATTATGAGGAAAGAAGAAAAGAGAGAGAGATAAAGAGAGAAAGTGAGATATTTCTTATTGCTAGAGATAAATATAAAAGATTTGCAGCCAAAAGAAGTAGATAGACAAGATCTTATTTTTTTATTAAAAAAGATTTATTAACTCATATCGAATATTTTTAATGTACTTTAATAAAAAAAAAAATTTTAGGATATGGATGGCAATGTTTCCGATTCATGGGAAGGAGTAAGAGTAAAATGTTTATGGTGTCGCAGTGATGGAAAGACTGTTCTGGCCGCTGATACACATCATAGAATTCGAGGATATAATTTCGACGATTTATGCGATTTCACAATGTATGGTTTAGTAATATAATATCATTAAATAAAACTTTTAACAAAATCGTTTTATACCATTATAGGTTGCAAGAAGATCATCCTGTCATGTCATTTAGTGTAAACAAAGCGGATCGACTTGCATTACTGAATGTGGCAAATCAAGGTGTGCATCTTTGGGACTTACAAGATAGATGTCTTGTAAGGCGTTTTCAAGGAGTCACTCAAGGACATTTTACTATTCATAGCTGTTTCGGTGGAACTAATCAAGATTTTATTGCATCTGGTAGTGAAGGTTCGTTATGTGCAAAAATAAAATTGTTATGTACAAATTATTACACACACATACACACACACAGGATATTCCAAAAGTCCCGGATCAGTCGAATATTTCATAAATTATGCACTTTAGAAAAGAATGTTTCAAGAAAACACATAATTGTTTCGAAAAAAAAAAAATGTAATTTGCAATTAACAATTACATTTTTTTTTTCGAAACAATTATGTGTTTTCTTACATCAATTGATTCCTCTCATTATTTTATACATAAAGATATTAAGGTAAGATAATCAAAAAATGAATATTTTACAAGATATTTTACGGTTTATATTAAAATTAAGAAATGATTTCAAGCCTCATAACTCGGAAAATAAATGAAAACTAACTTAATTATAGTGTTTTAGAAAGCTCTCGGGATGAGCTATAAGAATATGCAAAAGCATATAAGGTATCCCATTTAAAAAGTTGGAAGTGACTTTCACGTGACCTTCAGGTGACTCTTTAAGATCAAACTAATGATACCATCTTATAGTCCCCTTCAAGCCATACAACTTTTGTCTGAAACATTTCTAAAGTGCATAGTTTATGAAATATTTGACTGGTCCGGGACTTTTAGGACACCCTGTATATATATATATATATATATATACACAATTTTGCTTTTTCTAAATAATTACTGATATATATATATATCAGTAATTATTTAGAAAAAAGCAAAATTGTATGATATTAATTTCTTATTTCTATGTTAACACAGACACTAAAGTATACATCTGGCATATCAAAAGAGAATTGCCTATAGCAACACTCACAGGACATTCTAGAACAGTTAATTGTGTCTCATGGAATCCTGTTTACCATCAAATGATGGCTTCTGTATCAGATGATTTTACAGTAAGGATATGGGGTCCAAGATCATCTTCTCTAGATGGAGCTGAAAATGATAAGACTGGTAAATCTTTAAAAAATTTTCTAAGAGAGAGGAATAGAATTATTTATAATATATAAGTTGTTGTAATATGTCATATTAGTTTAATCTTCTTTTATAATTTTCTTCTTATACATTTATTTCAGTATCACTAGAAACTAACTCTTCAAATACAAGTGGATGGCATGAAATGATATCGTAGCAAACTACAGAACGTTCCCATGACCTCATGGTGTTCAAAAGACTGTCATATTGACACTTGACTATCATACTGTCCTGTTGATTGTCATATTGACATTTTACTGCCTTCTGCAGTTGCCCTCCATACCTCTTGTCATTCTTACCTATCATCTTTTAAATAGAGGTAATAGGAGAGATGTATATGTTAGCAACAACTGCTAAACCGTCTGCAACTATTAAAACTGAAACCATCGAGTGTAATTTTCACCTTTGTGCATATATACTTTCTTTTTAATAATATCTTTATGTATTTTGTATGCATATGATATCCATTGTGTTATCTCAATTAAAATATTGAGTAATTTAAGCATCAGAGTTAATAATCGAAAATATGATGCAGCATAATAAAGTAGTTATATGGCAGAATAGAAAATGAAGAAAATTCCGTCTTAGGATTGATGTGTAAGGATAAAACTATAAAGAACATGGAATGCATCTATATGATGTTGGGACAGTATCGTAGAAACATTATGTTTTGACAGGAATTTTGTCAAATTTGACTATAATTGTATCAATAAATATTGTAAATAACAATTTTGAATCTAGAGTTTTATTCTAAGTCATTCATCGATTAATGACATAAATGCTATCTTTAATATGTTAAGTTTTTTGTAATTTTTACGACAAGATAACTTAAATTTTCAAATATGTGTCATCTCTTAGGAGATCATTGAATTTCATATATTACATATATTAGGTAACACACAAAAAAAAACATTTGATGGAAAAACAATTTTGTTATGTTTATTTCAGTATGCACACACACCAAGCAACAGAGCTTAAAGTGAAATATGTAAATGTGTAAAATTGCTTAAGCATTTATAAAATAATTATTATTTATCAATTTATATTTAGAATCATAATCACAAGAATTGTGCAAGAAAGATAATTCATAATTTATGTATCATTAGTTTTTAGAACTTTCTAATAAAGTGTTATAATATGAATCAGAACTGTTTTTATGTAAAACAGCAAATTATTTATGTATAATGAAATAATTTGAATGATAAATATACATATATAGAGATAATATTAGAAAATTATTAATATTAAAATTATATATAAATTATATATAATATTAATATATAATATTAGAATATTGCACTGCTATTATTAACTGCCATGTATCAAAAGATGTAATGTGCTATCTTTTTCATCATTTATTCCAAAATATATGCATAGTGTGATAACACTAGTAGTGCGATGATATAATATTTAATAAAGTTTATAAATTGCTTTTTCCACTATCGTTCTAGATTTGTTTGTGAAAATTATTATTAATTTATAAATTTAATAATTATATGAAAAAGGACAGGCTTATATCATGAAAAAAATAAAAGAATTTTTGTTTTAATTTGATAATATAATTGACTTTATTCAAGTTATAATAAATATATACTTGGAATGTAATTAATGGAACAAGTAGAATTTGAACAAAAATTCAATTTACAATATTTTATCATTTGAAATAAATAAAAACGAGAAGTCTGAAAAGAGAGAGAGAGAGATTTAGAATATACATGACATAAGCAATTTGCGCGCAAATTACCAGCAAATTAACGACAAATTCAAAACATGGTAGCAAATTGACATCAACTATGTCTGCAATAAGCTCGTGTTTCGTTGGTAAACCTTGCTGACAAAACCTGACAATAAATTGATGGTAAAATAATCCGAGCAAAGCTTACTAATATGTTTGATATCAAATTGTTAAAAATCAATCAAGATCTGCACAGGCAAGTTTGATGATAAAATTGCGAGTAAATTGTGAGCAAACCTTGACATTCCAAAGTCATTTAAGTTTGACAGATATTTAATTTCCAGTTTCTTTTTCCACTTTTTTTTTTTAAATAATAATTCTACATATAAATAATAGATTATTTACTAAAATTTTAGTTTATTTTATAAATATTTTATAATATTGTATATTTTATAAATATATAATATGTATATCATATATAAGTTTTATGTTAAAATTTTTGTTTCAGATAGATAAATGTCTTGGAAAGTTAAAAAAATATATAAAGTTTGGTCAATTAGATATTTTTGTATGTGTGTCTTTCAAATAAGATCTCTATAAAACGTTTATTTAAATATCTATATTAACCGCTTATATACTATGTTTAAAAAATGTTGTTTTTATTAAATGTTTCTTATTAAGATGCTTTGATAATTTATATATAATTATTTTACGTATACTCGGCAATAGGAATACTTCAACAACATAAAATAAATGGATTATTTACCCGTTCAATTTTAAATAATCTGTTTAATATGACATATTTTGGATCCTAACACAAGAGATTCAAATTATTAAATAAATTATTTTAAGTTAAGTCAATTTATCACAAATTAAACTGATTAAAAAAAAATATACTACTCAAAAATAAAATAGGGAACACTTTTTATACCTTAAAAATTGGACTATCTTCAAATCGCTGAAACTCTTCAAAAAATTATCGTAGACAAAAAATTAAAAAAACATTTTGAAACTTAAAGTTTCAACTTTAATGCACTGTTGGTAATTAAACAAATTTTTTTTTCTTCCTTGCTGCGCTTTATAAAAGAACACACTGTTTCATTCTTTAAAATTATGTATTTTTAACACGCTACAATTTGATAAAAAAAATTTTCCTCAAAAAATTCAATTTAAGTTTCATAAATTACATTTTACCTGCAAAAAACTTTTTCTATGATTTTTTTTGACCGTGTAATTTTGAAAATAAGCCAGTATTTTTAAATATGATGTTGATACTCGGCGAAAAATCATCGTAAAAAATAAAATCATAAAAAATAAAAGAAGCATTTTGAATCTTAAAATTTCAACTTCAACGCACTATCATTAGTTTTTTTTTAATTTTTTATCTTCCTTGTTCCATGTTTTAAAAAAGAGCTTTAAGCCGGATTTACATTGGTCGTATCATAACGTCGCAAGTCGTAAGTCGTAGGCAAATTGATCAACCACAGTCAATTATTTCAAAAAACCATGATTGGTTGATTATTTTTGAAATAATCGACTATGTATAGATCATTCTACAATAGAGTCGTAAAGTCGTAAGTCGTAAGAAATTGACCAATCACAGTTGATTATTCTCCTGAACTTCAACTGGGATTGGTCAATTTCTTACGACTTACGACTTTCCATTCTAGTTGAGAATGACCTTATTGTATAATCGTAAGGGCCAGGGCACAAACATTGTCGTAGCGCCTTACGCCACCTTAAGGTCATTCTACAATAGAGTCGTAAAGTCGTAAGTCGTAAGAAATTGACCAATCCCAGTTGAAGTTCAGGAGAATAATCAACTGTGATGTCAATTCTACGACTTACGACTTTTTGACTATAGAATGACCTTAAGGTGGCGTAAGGCGCTACGGCAATGTTTGTGCCCTGGCCCTAAGTCGTAGGCAAATTGACCAATCATAGTCGATTGTTTCAAAAATAATCAACCATAATTGGTCAATTTGCCTACGACTTACGGGACGGGATCCGATAGCCCTAATTGGTCAATTCAAAATAGGCCTCTTTGATTGGTTGATCGTTACTGATTACCCTAGGCACAAGTCGATATGATTGGCAGTGAGCAATCGGCTTCGTGGGCAAACGGGACCCTCCCCGACTTACGATGTTACGATCAATGTAGATCCGGCTTTAGGCCTGTTCTACAATGAGTCGTAAGTCGTAAGTCATAAGCAAATTGACCAATCATGATTGATTATTTTTGAAATAATTTACCTACGATTTACGACTTACGACTCATTGTAGAACGGGCCATAAGACCATTCTACAATGGCCGTAGCATAAAGCGTCGTCTACAATGAGATTTTTAAGGAGACTTAGGTCCATATTCTAAGTCCTTTTTTATTGATAAAAGTGCCTCTAAAAGTGGCTTATAAACCTTCTGATTGGCTACGAGCCACTTTTAGAGGCACTTTTATCGATAAAAGAGAATTCAGAATATGGATCTTAAGGCGTAAGGTCCATAGGACGGGTTCCGATAGCGCACGAATCCGATATAGCAGTTTAACCAGTTACGACAGTAGACGAAAATCAGGATCCTAATGCGCATGCACGAAAAATCCAACCAACAATATGGCGACGTTGTTGATTTATGTCATGTCTGGTCATGTTATTATAGTGAATAGATTATAAATAGATTATGAATAGGCTATATAAAATAATAAAAAAGTAATAAAAATGGGTGGATATGCTTGTGCGGTCAAAAACTGTAAAAACATTACAGATATAAAGGGAATTAGTTTTTTTAGATTTCCGTAAGATCCTCAAAGATTTATTAATGTTATATATATATATATATATATATATATATATATATATAGTTATGTATATATATTATATATATGTTATATATTATATATATATATATATATATATACATATATATATGTTATATAACACGACAGTAAATAAATTTCACTCTTGTTAGAAAGATCTTTGTAATTTTAATTATGTAGCATCAAACTTAAGGTCATTCTACAATAGAGTAGTAAAGTCGTAAGTCGTAAGAAATTGACCAATCACAGTTGATTATTCTCCTGAACTTCAACTGGGATTCAATTTCTTACGACTTACTACTTTACGACTCTATTGTAGAATGACCTTTAAGCCTAGAGCACATAAAAAAACTTAAACAGTAAACTTAAGACTTAAACGAATCGACCAATCACAGTCGAGCAATAAGGCAATGGCTGCCTTATTGCTCGACTGTGATTGGTCGATTCGTTTAAGTCTTAAGTTTACTGTCTAAGGCCGGTATTCATAGTCCGATCTTATATTTAAGATCTTCTTAAGTCTGCTTCGAGGTTGACTTAAGACCTCATTCAACCAATCAAATAGTTGCGTAGCATTTCAAGCTCGAACTTAAGACGATCTCAAATATAAGATCGGACTATGAATACCAGCCTAAGTTTTTTTATGTGCTCCAGGCTTTAGGCTGATGGCAGAGAACTAGACGTGAGCACTTACGTCTGTCGTAGTCGTGGACGTAAAGCAAGACAGAGAAAAACGTATGTCGTACAAGGCCATTATCACAATGGCTTTGTACGACATACGTTTTTCTCTGCCTTGCTTCACGTCTACGACTACGACAGACATCTAGTTCTCTGCTATCAGCCTTATTGTTAAACTGTGCTTATTGCCAATTAAACTTAACTTTATAGTTCTTATACTTTTTATTTAAAAATACTAATTTTCACATGTTTTTTAGAGCTCAACTATGATTAAAATTTTGTAATAGGTATATAGAAACACCTTTGGAAAAATTATATAATAATTACAGGATTTGTAGTGAACATTTCACATCTTCAATGTTTTTAAATTTGGCGCATTTTTCAACCAAGAATATGGCGATGGGTCATGTGATTTATACATCGCTACATCAAAGATGCCGATGCTACTGTCGTAACTAGTTAAACTGTGTCATAGGTCTCTATGCATATCATACGTGAAGTGGAACGTACCCTTTAGAAGTTAATAAATGTGGTGAACAAATATTATATATTACCTACAAGTAAATTTTTCTTTTTATTACATTACACACAATTATTATAATTAATATTGCACATTATTTTATTTACATTTTTTAATTTTTTAAAATTATATATGCAACTACTTTTTAGGTTATTTCTATAATATATAGACTATAGGTTAGATTAGGTTATGTTTTCGTTATTTGTATGCGCACTTTAGTGCATCCTATTTTGCACACGAAATTAAATTAAATATAAAATAAATGTCAAGTTCAATAATAAAAGCTATCATTATTTTTTTATTAATTTTATTTATTTATTAATTTTATTTATTTGATCATTATAATATGTGAATAAATTTTTAGTTCGATCTATTCTACTTAAATTTTAATAAATATACACTCAATTTAAAATACATATTTTTAATTTTTTTTTCCTTGTGTTTATTAAAAACACTGATTAAGTGTAGTTTTTACTCAAATTTAAGTAGAGCATGTCAAATTAAATCAACCATTCATCAAGCAGTTTTGATAATTCTATCACTGAAATTTTGAAAATTATAAAAAGTGTTCCTTAAAAGAAATTTGTTTTTAAGTTTCGTAGTTAATTTTTAAGCATATTTAGCAATATTCTTTATATTAACAAACAATGTTTTCTCATAATATTTTATAGCAAGCAATTTATTATATTATTCAATATTGCAGACTTGTGAGAGCTAAATATTAAGAGAGAGATGATGGGGAAATATAAGCAACGTCTAACACCAAAACATCAAGACTCCCAGCATTTATTCTTTTCAGTGTTCACAGCAAATGACATAAGGAATTTAAGTGTAACAAAAATAAGAACATCCTTATCTTTTAATATTCTTGGACATCCACTAAAAGGTGGATTATATGATCCAGCTTTAGGTAAAATATTTTATTTTAATACATTTTATAAAAGATGATATTATAAATTATACCTTTACGTAATTATGTGTTTCTTTATATAAGATTTTCTATTTTTCTATTTTTTATGGTCACATTTCGTAACAGTTCTAATTATGATTTGCTTAATTTTTCAAATTCTATATTTTAATTTTTAGGTAAAATTGAACAACTTATACCTCATAGAAAAAAAGTTATGCATTTTATTTATTAATTGTTTTTAATATTTATTTACATATTAATCTCAATGTATATTTCATTACAATCATAATTTAATATTTTATAATGAGAATTCCTGTTTTTTTTATTAATTATAAATTCTATTTATATTATTAGTTTTTTTTATATTTTATTAATTTATGTTATTCAAGTAGTAAAAAGTTAGTTTTTATATATTTTCTCTAAGAAAACTCGTAATATATTTTTTGTTCTACTGTTATACTTTAAAATAATTGAGGGTTCTTAAAATATGTGATTTTAAAAATTAGAATTACAAATTTAAATTAGTATTTTAAAAATGAGAACATACATTACAATATATTTACAGTACATATTAACAATGTAATGTATAATTTCTCTTAATAATGATATGATAATTTATAAATTCATATTTTTTCAAAAGTTTGATCTTTATTAGAGATATTACACACATATATATATATATATATATATATATATATATATATACAAGATGTCCTAGACCACCCGTACACCCCTTTTCTTTCAAAAACTAAGCATTTTAGAGAAAAACGTTTTCAACAAAAATTGTATGGTTTGGAGGGGAACATAAGATATATATATATATATATATATACACATACAGATATATAATAATTCAAATACATAAAATAGAAAAAAATCTGTATTATATTTTAATATATAATTTAATATGTTCGATTTATTATAGGCACAACAAAGAATAATTTTGAACTATGCAGCACATGTGGATATAATAGCTCCAAGTGTCCAGGTCACTTTGGACACATAGAATTGCCAGTACCTGTTGTCAATCCATTATTTCATAAAGAATTAGCCACATTGTTCAAATTGTCATGCTTAAATTGTTTTACTTTTCAAATACCATCAGATATCAAGACATTACTTGCTGCAAAATTAAAGTTACTTTATCAAGGGCAACTTGCTGATCTTGAAATTTTAGATCAAGAGATAACATATGTCAAATCTAATGAAAAAGAAAAAGATAAACAAACTCAATATATTTGTGATATAATTGATTCTTATATGCAAAGCTTTTTTAACAGAACCAGACAGCCTATGATTGAAAGTCATGAGCATAAAAGCAACATGAAGAATATCAATACACAGTGGCATATCTATGTTAAAAATGTACTTAAAGAATATGTCAGAAATAAAGTTGGAAAATGTAGGAATTGTAAGAATATTTTACCAAAAATTTCAACGCTGCAAAATAAAATAATGATAAACAATAAAGGAGGAGCCTCCAAGGAAATATTGTCACATGAAGTGATTCATAAATTACATACAGTGATGATTATGCCAAATCAGTCTAAGGAATATCTACGACGACTATGGAATAATGAAAAGGATTTTTTTCAGATAATTATGCCTTGCTTAGAATTAGTGGATATTGAATATCCAACTGATATATTTTTTTTCGAAGTAATACCCGTGCTACCGCCCATTGTGCGACCAGTGAGCTTTATTAATGGCCAAATGATCGAACATCCTCAAACTTACATCTATAAGAACATCATACAAGATTGTTTGATCTTAAGAAATATTATACAAACGATTCAAGATGGAAGTACTGATCATTTACCTCAAGCGAGTCGACTTGTCTTTGAACAAATAAGAGGACAAACAACGGTCGAGAAGTTACACAATGCCTGGCAAACCTTGCAAAGCAATATTGATCATCTGATGGATCGTGACATAAATAAGACTCCAGAATCTATCAATGGTTTAGGCTTGAAACAAATTCTTGAGAAGAAGGAAGGTATTATTAGAATGCACATGATGGGTAAAAGAGTGAATTTTGCCGCACGTTCGGTCATCACTCCAGACCCTGACTTAAACATCGATGAGATCGGCATTCCCGAGGCTTTCGCTCGAAAGTTAACTTATCCTACAACTGTAACACCGTGGAACGTCGTTGAATTGCGACGATTAGTTTTAAACGGACCCGATGTTCATCCTGGAGCGGTTATAATAGAGAATGAAGATGGATCGGTACAGGCGATTAACAGCAACGATTCCATGCAAAGAGAAGCTATTGCTAAGCGTCTTTTAACAACAAATGACAAAACCAACGAATCCTTCACTGGCATCAAAATAGTACATCGACATCTTCAAAATGGCGATGTGTTGTTATTAAATAGACAGCCAACGTTGCATAAACCGAGTATAATGGCTCATAAAGCACGTGTTCTGAAAGGAGAAAAAACACTGCATCTTCATTATGCAAACTGTAAGGCGTATAATGCGGATTTTGATGGCGATGAGATGAACGCTCATTTTCCGCAAAACGAATTAGCCAGAAGTGAGAGTTATAATATAGCTAATGTGTGCAATCAATATCTCGTACCGAAAGACGGAACTCCGTTAAGTGGTCTTATACAAGATTACATGGTAGCCGGAGTACAATTAACAACTAGGGGTCAATTTTTTTCACAAACGCATTATACACAATTAGTTTACACTGCACTCTCGATGATACAAGGAGATGTAGTTCTCTTACCACCAGCTATTATCAAACCGAAACCTCTATGGTCAGGTAAACAGGTTCTTTCAACTGTTATAATTAATATTATTCCTTCGGATAAGACACGAATTAATCTAATTTCTAATACAAAGATTAATGTAAAAGAATGGCAAGTGGAAACACCACGACGTTGGAAATGTGGAATAGAATTTAAAAATCCAGTAATTATGTCGGAAGCTGAAGTTGTAATTCGACATGGAGAATTATTATGTGGAGTGCTTGATAAAATGCACTATGGCGCGACTTCTTATGGTCTTATTCATTGTGTTTATGAGCTGTATGGGGAAATGTATGCAAGTAAAATGTTAAGCGCATTTGCAAAATTGTTCCAAACCTTTTTACGATACAATGGATTTACTCTGGGTGTTGAAGATATTCTAATAACTCATAAAATTGACAAAAAACGTAAAGAATTAATTCTTGATTGTCGACAAATCGGAGAAGATGTACAAAAATCTATCGTAAAGGTATCTAATGAAGTATCTACGGATGAATTTAAAGACAAGGTGGAAGAATCTTATTGGGACAATCCGAAATTTCGTGCACAAGTCGACCATAAATATAAGAGTGTATTAGACGTTTACACTAATGATATTAATAGAACGTGTCTACAGCTGGGACTCTTTAAGAAATTTCCCAAGAATAATTTACAGCTTATGGTGCAATCTGGCGCAAAAGGATCCATGGTTAATACTATGCAAATATCGTGTTTGCTTGGTCAAAGTGAATTGGAAGGTAAAAGGCCGCCATTAATGATCAGTGGAAAAAGTTTATCAAGTTTCTCAGCGTATGATCCGACACCTAGAGCTGGCGGTTTTATCGATAGTAGATTTATGACTGGAATTAAGTCTCAGGAATGTTTTTTCCATTGCATGGCAGGACGTGAAGGTCTTGTTGATACCGCAGTAAAAACTAGTAGATCCGGATATTTACAAAGATGCCTTGTGAAGCATCTGGAAGGATTAGTTATCGGTTATGATGCGACAGTTAGAGATTACGATGGTAGTTTAATTCAATTTTATTATGGAGAGGATGGCCTTGATATACCGGGTTCACGATTTTTAAGAAAAGAACAAATGGCATTTTTGGTCGATAATAAAGATGCTATTATAGATACAAAATTATTGGAATATCTAAAAACAGATAATAAAAAGATTGTAAAAATGATAAAAAAGATTAAAAAATGGGAAGATAAAAATGGTTCTTCTTTGAAAAAGAAGAGAATTAGTGAATTCACGAGATTTTCTATTGAGAATCAGAATAACTTGAAAGAAAGAAGCATTGATAAGTATAATGGAAGGAGTAAAGCTGCATTATCTCTTATACGAAAATGGACGAGAACGAAGGAAGAAGTAAAAGAGATATTTCGCGCACAATGTGCTAAATGTCCCGATCCAGTAACATCAAAATATAGACAAGATATTGAATTTGGTGTATTACCAGAACGAATAGAAGGTTTAATAGACGAATATGTTTTTCATTCTCCAAAAATTAAAAAATCCATCCTAAGAGATTTGTTATCCATCAAAATTATGAAAAGCATTTGTCCACCTGGTGAACCAGTTGGTTTGTTAGCAGCACAATCTATAGGCGAACCATCCACTCAAATGACCTTAAATACATTTCATTTTTCTGGACGTGGTGACATGAACGTGACTCTAGGTATTCCTAGATTGCGTGAAATTTTAATGATAGCGTCAAAGAATATAAAGACTCCAAGTATGGAAATACCTTTCCAGAACAATCTGCAAAATCTTGAGAAGCAAGCAAAGAAACTAAGATTAAAATTAACAAAATGTGTCCTGCGCGATGTATTGAAGGATATTACAATAAGTAGAAAAATAGAAAAAAGTCCATATAGAAAATTAGTGTACACTATAATGATCGAATATCTTCCTCACAAATCTTATAAGAAGGAGTTTTCCATTCATCCACAAGATGTGATTAAGCGTACTGAGAAATTTTTTTTCAAGAATATGTTTAAAGAAATCGAAAAACTTACTAAAGCAAGCAAAGTTTTATTGCATTACGAAGGAGAAAGAAGACAGGCAAGCAATGAGGACGCGCTAGATCAATTTGATCCTGATGATATAATGTCGGAAAATACTGGAAGAAGAATGCAGATGGATTTAGGAGAGATGCATGAATCATCCGATGAGGAAGAAATTGCAGAGGATGCTGACGCGACGATGAGTAGATCCCTATCGCGTCATCAAGAAAATCAAGAATATGAAGATTCAGAAGAAGAAGTGGAAGATATTACAAATTATAAAGAGGAAGAAGCGGATAATAATAATATAAATAAAAACTTGGAAAATACAGAAGATAATGAAGAGGATGACTATACTAAGGAGAAATTAGATAACAGAAAAAATGACAAATATCAAAACAGAAAAAAATGTGTCCTAGAATCATATCCGTATGCTACCGATTATGATTATGACGAAAGTAAATTATCATGGTGTAAATTCACATTTTGGGTAAGTGACAAAAATTTATTGTTACAAATTTTATACTTTGTATCGGTGTTCGTGAACGCGGCTCACTGACGTGCGTTCGGCTAAAGATTGGCGCCCCTTTACTCAATAATTACTACTTTATTAAGCATTATAGAAAAAAATAGTTCAGGAAAAATAGTTCTTTTTGACTCGATTTTTAATCAGGAATTTAATCACGAATACACTGTAGGAGCTTTCGAAGCTATATCCTGTATACAGTGTTTGCTGGTATCTAGATAAAATTATCTAGATGAAGAAATGGATCATCTTTATCTTTAACTAGATGAAGAAATACAAAGTATTTTTATTTTAGATAAAAAATATGTCATCTTATCTAAAAATTGCCTAAGATGACGTTTTCATTATGTAAAAGAGTTTTCTAGGCAAGCTTCTAAAAATCTATCTAAAATATCTAAAATTTTTGAGAAATTTAAAACTTAATAACTTAAAATGAGAAAAGAACGCCGTCGAGTCTTTTTCATTCTGTTCATTTACTTAATAAATTTACTTACTTGTACTTGTTTTACTTAAATTTGTGCAATGCATTAATGTATATTTTATAAAAATGATATACGTATTGTTACACATTGATTATTACATTATTAATATATTATAAACATACATTATTAATATATTATAAATATAAATTAATAAATAAATATTTATCATATCGTTTATATACCTTTTTGTTATTTAAATATTCTTTAGGAAAAGAGAAAGAATATGTGTTTATGATTTTAATATCCCATTTATAATCTGCGTTACATTTTTTACAAATATTTAGTCTTATAAACAAAATAAACCAAAATATCTATATAATTATCTAGATTATCGCAATAATCATCTTTCTAAATTAATTAAGTAAAAGCAAAATTATCTTTATCTCATCTAAAATGAATTTACGGATTTTTATCTTTATCTTTAACTAGATAATTTTGAAATTATCTACAAACACTGCCTGTATATACATACGAAAAATATGGAATTCCCTCAATAATTATAGAGATTCATTTTAGAGAAAAATGTTAAATGTAAAAGTTGTAGAGTTCCTAAAATCTCTAGTCTTATCAGCATGATCACAGGTGACGTTATCAAGGTTGAATTTTTTTAATGGAAATCTGTATTTTTTATTACATATTCTTATAGTTTATTTCAAGAGCTTTCGAAAACACTATTACTATTAATTAAGTTATTCTTCATTAAATACTTTTCAAGTTATAAGACTCGAAGTAATTTCTCAATTTTATATAATTTATAAAATATCGTAAAATATTCATTTTTTGATGATCTTACCTCAATACTTTTATGTTCAAAATAATGAGAGGAATCAATTGGTACAAGGAAAACAATTGTTTAAAAAAAATATGTAACTATCAATTGCAAATTATTTAATTTAACTTAATTAATTAACTTATTTAATTATAGTGTTTTGGAAAGCTGTCGAGATAAACTACAAGAATATGTAATAAGAAATAAGGGTTTCTATTAAAAAAATTCAAGATGACTTTCATATAATCTTGGCAACGTTACCTATGGTCCTTGCTGATAACAGTAGTTAAATAGATATTTTAGAGCCCTACAACTTTTGTACTTAACATTTTCCTCTAAAATGAAATCTCTTCAAGTTATTCAGGGGATTCCATACTTTTTGTATACTCTGTGTGTGTATATATATATATATATATATACAGGATGTCCTAGACCACCCGTACACTCTTTTTCTTTCAAAAACTAAGCATTTTAGAGAAAAACGTTTTCGACAAAAATTGTATGATTTTGAGGGGAACATAAGATGGTGTCATTGATTTTACCTTGGATGGCGTCGTTAAGATCAGGTCAAGGACACCTTTAATTTCTTAAATGGAATCACCTATTTTTTTGGTATAAAGAAAACACATAATTGTTTGAAAGAAAAAAATATGTAATTTGCAATTAACAATCCATTATATTTTATATTTTTTCTTAAAAACAACTGTATGTTTTCTTTACCTTTGATTCCTCTCATTATTTTGTACATAAAAGTATTAAAGTAAGATAATCGAAAAATGAATTTTATTTTACAAGATATTTTATGGTTCATGTAAAATTAAGAAATGATTTCAAGCCTCATAACTCGAAAAATACTTGATGAAAAAATACTTTATTATAGTGTTTTGGAAAGCTATCGACATAAGCTATAAGAATATGTAATAAAAAATAGATGGTTCCATTTATGAAATTAAAGATGTTCTTGACCTGACCTTAATGATGCCATCCAAAGTCAAACCAATGACACTATCTTATGTTCCCCTCAAAACCATACAATTTTTGTCGAAAACGTTATTCTCTAAAATGCTTAGTGTTTGAAAAAAAGGGGGTACAGATGGTCTAGAACACCCTGTATATATGTATGTATGTATAAAAGTTCCATGTAAATAAGTAATATATATGTTAATTGTTTACAGTTACCACTTAAAATGATTAAATTAGATTTGCCAACAATAATTAAAAATGCTGCAGACAAAACTGTTTTATGCGAAACACCACATATCAAGAAAGCTTTTACTTTTCAAAATAGTGAAAATGAAACAATTCTCAAAACAGATGGTTTAAATATAGTAGTAAGTGGACGTTTATCAATTTGAAAATTAAAAAAAACATACTTTTTATTACTCTTGTATTTCATCTTTATATATTTCATATTTCTTTTACAGGAGATGTTCAAATATGATAACATACTTAATTTAAATAGACTATATTCTAATGATATCTATAATATTTCTCTCACATACGGAATTGAAGCTGCAAATAAAGTTATTGTAAGGGAAGTGAGGGATATCTTCAAGATGTATGGTATTACTGTAGACTTTAGACATCTATCCTTAATCGCTGATTATATGACATTTGATGGAACATTCCAACCACTTAGTCGGAAAGGAATGGAAAATTCTGCCTCACCATTACAACAAATAAGTTTTGAAAGCTCGCTAGCTTTTTTGAAAAGTGCAACATTGCAAGGTAATGAATTTTATGATTAGATGTAAAATTAAGAATTGTAATACTATAAAATTAAATAAAATTTCATTTACAGGAAAAAAGGACGATATATTATCACCCTCAAGTAGACTGATGTTAGGACAACCATGCAAATCTGGAACTGGAGCATTCTCTGTATTACCATCGTTATACATGTAAAAATAGATAATAACAATAGATAATAGAGATTCTCTATTGATAAATAATTATATTTTATACGTTTATTACAGTTTTTCACAAGAACAAAATTGATAGCTATAATAAAATGTATTTATTTTATAGAAAAAAAATCAGTTTTGTTTTTCTTGATATACGCAATGCAAAATTTGCTATATATATATATATATATATATATATATATATATATATAATATACTATATAGCTATTTAATATTGTATATATTATATAGCTGTTCAATATTGTATCTAAGATAGTGCTAATTCAGCATTATTTATTTTTAAAAAAACATTATCTAAATAACCATTGTGTAGTATTTATTTGTGTTTCTGAACGGTATTTTTCAATTTATCATAATTTGCACCAGAAAATGTCTCCAACTGGAAAAAAAATTATTTAATTATTGACAATTGTTTTATTTCCAATATTAATACGGAAGTTTAAATATTTAAATCATTTTGGAGTTTAATACATACCACTTTGCCTTCTTTTATAAAAATAAATGTAGGCATACTGGATATTTCGTATTCAGCAGCAATATCTTCACATTCATCTACATCAACTTTAAGAAAAAGAACATCTTGCATTTCCTATATGAAAAGATATTTGCATTAAGTATTTAATTTTTTTTTTAAATTTGAATAAAAATGAATGTGATAAAACCTTTGACAATTCTTCAATTAGTGGTCCAATCATCTTGCACGGTCCACACCACACAGCAAAAAAATCAATAACTACTAAATTATTGCCTGCTTCTTTAAGTTTACTCTTCAAATCATCCTATAAAAAATAAAAGAAAAATTTTTTTCACCATATATGTAGCAATTTAAAACATTAAAAATTATATAAATTGAAAAAAATTATATTAGAATATAGATATATTAACATAGACTGCTTATGAAACAATAAAGCCCGAAGTTGAAGTGTCCCGAAGGAAAAGGATAGCATGAATTTTGTGTGTGCATAAGCACATAACTATAAGTATTTTTTTTATGCTTATGCAAAAGTTTGCACTTCCCACTTTTCTCTCAGGACTTAAAAAAGCGCATTTCGTAGCTTTCAGAGAAAGAAATTCGACCGCTCTCTCTTTCTAATGTTTAAGACAGTCTTTTATATACGGATGCGCAGTTTATTTCTATAAGTCTATGAGGAGGACACCTCCGCTATCTTATGAGCAGTCTATGTTAATATATTTAGAGTTAGATACATTAATGCTCTTAATATTCGATAACTAACAATAAGATAAAAAGAGAAAAAAAGAAAAATTATGATAACTATATTATGATAACACAGCAATATGGATAAGATATAACCTACTTCAATAATGCTATAAAATGATTAAGAACAATATAACATTTCGATTTAAGATTGATATAAGTTAAAATGATATAATTAATACAAATAAAAAGAAAATATACATATTTCTATCTTAAGCTTATATAATTTTTTTCTTATAATCTGAAACACATTTTTTTAAACTTTATTTTTTATAATCTTTTTCGAGTTATCAATTAATAATTAGAAAAAATCAATTATGCAATTTTATAAAAATATATAAGTATTTCAGATCTAGAATTTGCAGGTATCTTGTTTCTTTCCTTTTTTTATTTAAATCTTTAATGAGCCAAATTCCTAATTATTAAATCTTTAATGGTTTCAAATTTTTTCTTTTACGTATATACTTTTTAATTCTTTATATAATATTTAAAAAATTGTCTTATTCTTATAAACATACTTATATTTAAATTTATTTATATCACGACAATCAATTCAAAATACATATTTATATTTAGAAAATGTAATAAAATAAATTGTGACATTGTTGATTACTACAAAATTATTTCTTAAATTTTATTACAGCATTTCTATTAAATTATATTCATTTTATTATATAATTATTAATATTCCACTTTATTACAAAATTATTTTATTAATATTCTGTACAATATATATATATATATATATATATATATATATATATATATATACACACACACATACATACTCACTCACAAAAAAATGGACCACTAAATTTTAACACAATTTTTTCACATTTTTATCCAGGACCATAAATTTTTTTTCTTAATATCAAAAATAAGTCAAAATATTGCCAAAAGTATATCAAATGAGATCATTATGATGTCACTTAAAAATCATTTTAGAAAAATCATAATGATCTCATTTGATATACTTTTGACAATGTTTTGGTGACTTATTTTTGATATTAAATAATTCTATCAAACTCTGTTGGAGAATATATATACTTTGTGTATGAAATCTTAAGAATCAATCATAATAATATCATTTTTATATATATTACGCAATTACTTGTTTATTTAATTATTCATGTATATTTCAATTGTATTTAAGTAACATAATCTTTTTAAAATTATATAATGCAATTATTGAACTTAAAAATTTATTATTTTTTTTGTCATCTTTAACTCATTTTTTAATCATTTTTGTTTAGGTAACTTTTAAGTAACTAGACAAAGCAAAGCGTGCGCCATTTATTCCCTTTTATTATACATTTCTCACTGTCACACAAGCTATCAAAATTTAATAATCGCAAATGACAGCTGTTCACAACATGAATTGAGCGCAATAAAAGAACCAATCGCAGAAAAGAGGCAATAATACTTCGAGACTTTCGAGAATCGATTTAACATGAACTTTTTAGAAAGGGATAAATAAAATCATGATGACGTCATAATGATGTCATTATGAGTTTCATGTTCTACCTGGGTAAATAACGATAAATCAACAAAAAAAATCATCGTATCGAAATGAAACAAACCTCAAATTAAAGTTTGAACATTTCTCTTAAAAACCAAGAAAACCAAATTTGAATTACAAAAATTTTTTTATAAAATGGCGGATGTTAAAGATAGCCTTCGAAAAATGGAAAACAAAATTTTTTTTAACTGTTGTGTTGCTCAGAAGAATCTACATACACAAATGATAACCACGTCTAGATATAATTTTATTAAAAAAGATCGTAGAAAATTATTCATAAATATGGATTTGTTAGGAAATAAATGAACTTCAAAATTAATACATTTGTGTATTAGCGTATAGATTCTCCTGAGCAACCCAACAGTTAAAAAAAAATTTGTTTTCCATTTATCGAAGGTTTCTTCAATGTCCGCCATTTTATAAAAAATATTTTGTAATTCAAATTTGGTTTTCTTAGTTTTTAAGAGAAATGTTTAAGCTTTAATTTGTTTGTTTCATCTCTATACGATGACTTTTTTTGCTGATTTATCGCTATTTGAAAATGTGAAAAAATTGTGTTAAAATTTAGTGGTCCGTTTTTTTGCGGATGAGTGTATTAACAAAAATCAGAAACAAAAAATATAATTCTTAAGATAAAGTAATTTAAAAGTCAATATAAGAATTATGTGAATATTGTAATTTATTAATTTAATTTTTTGAAATTTTTGAATTTTTCATCCATTATTAATCACGATGTTATGAAATGTCTTTGTAACCTAAAAGGACAAAGTGAGACATCTAGCCCTGACGAGTGTTCTCCCTTGGCTCGCAAAAAGTTATGTTCTCATTTCAGTTTATATACAGTTCAGTGGTTTTGACGCTGAACCGCTATATATATAAGACGTAAGGTGTTCCATTTTATAAAGAAAATATATGAGTAGATCTCGTTAAATTGAATTATTAAGTCTTATATCCATTTTACAAATCACGGAACATTTCAAGATTTTATATGAAAAAGTTTGGGACTAATAAGCGTATGATTCGCGTGGCTAATGTGAGATATGTATTCTAGGTGTGTCAACAGCGAGTGTCACATGGCAACGAAAAGTTTGGACACGCGTATCTCGATTCTTATCTTTTCGTTGTCATGCGACATTTGTCTCTGGCATACCTACAGTGCACGTCTGTCCATACGGATTGTACGCTCATTGATTTTTAAATTAATATTTCGAAATTTTATGTGATAAAATGTTTGTAAAATAGTATAGGTTTTAGTTCTGTTAACGAAATTTATTTCTATATTTTCGGTGGAACACTTTATGTCAGAGACTCTGCATAGAGTTCGATATAGAGTACGTATATACGAATAGAACATTTAATTTTTCAATATAATATCAATTCATTCGAATGAAAAATTTCGTTATAAATTCTCGAAAATTTTATAACTGTATATAAAAAAAATAAAAATTTAAAAATTCAAATCAAGATTCTTTAATTTTAATGCGACAATATCAAAGTCTTATAATTACAGATAATTTTTGAGATTATCTAATGAAGAAGGAGGAGAGTCTAGTGAGACTTCCGAAGTACAAATGTCAACTAAGGAAACGCTAATATCATTTAACTATTGTTAATTATCTGATATAAGAACAGAAGTTTACAACACATACATTTTATTAATTTTACAATTTACAGTTATACAAATGCAAGAAATATGTATACATATTTCTTTTAAAGAGATAATATTATTTTGTGAATTGAGGATATCATCTCTATATTTCTTTGAAATTATTACTGATTATTCCTAGTAGTTTCTATATTTCTTAAAAATATAATAAAATATTCTAACTCAGCATGTAAATCCTCATAAATATAACAATCTTTAATATATTTCTCGCTACATAGATTTTGAAGAAATAAATTGCATATCCAATTTTTAAAGACTTTTTCATAGTGTGTGTGTGTGTGTGTGCGCGAATTTAAAATAAATAGAATGTTTTGAATGTATATTATCACGTTTGTGTAATAAAATATATTCCAAAAGTTTATTTTTGATTTGTGAATAATAAATAGTTAATAGAATAATAAATTTCAGTCGTTACTAAATCCATTTTTCTTTAAAAATGTAAAACATCTCTAGATGAATTATGCATGCACTTATTAATGCAAAATAATAAAAAAAACAAAAAAGATTTTCGGCGTATTTTATTATTTAATATATATTATTGCAGAAATGAAAGTTAAAAAAGATTAAAAAAAAATTTGAAATATAAGTACAGTTATTCGAAAGAGATGTAGAAATTAAAAAACAAATACAACAGAATAAGAGAATTCAGAATTCCAGATAAAATATAAGGTAATATAGAAGGCTTTATATGATAGTAATCATATACATACAGAATACTTACAGAAACAAGATTAGAAAGATTTTCAAAATATGATTGCGAGATGTAGAAACAACAAAAAATTCAATAATAAATTTTGGCATGAATGGAAAAAAAATATATGCAGGATGTTAGAAGAAAGTCGAAACATTAAAGCAACAAATTGTATCATAAAAATAAGAAATAGTATAAGAATGAATTAAGTTTTAGGAAAGAAAGAGAAGATATCAATTGGATGAAGAAAAATATTGAAATAGAAATAATTTTAGAAATCTTGTATAATTATATTATATAGAATTATATATTATATTGTATAATTATAGTATATATAGAAATTTAATTAAATCAAATCAAATTATTAAACATTAATTAGATTAAAAGACATTGTTACATAAAACTTATATTTTATATGCGTATTATATATTATATTGTATGGACTGCAAAATTTTTGTAAAATCTTTTATAAAGTTAAAAAGCAAGAAATAAATATCTCCATCTATTATCGAACATGAATCGAAATAATATTCAAAAAAGCTTATTATTTTGATACGTTTCGCAAGAAAAAAATCATTAATTTTTGCTTCTGATATAATAATTTAGAATGAAATTTATAAATAAATCTTTAATTAAATAAATATAATTTTCAATATATATTTGTTATTCACTATATATATTCACTGTATTAATATAATATTACTGTATAATATCGATGATTATGTTCAATTATCACATTGATGAAAAAACATCCGGATAATAATCACGTCATACACTGTTCGGGTTGGCAAAGATTCCATAGTGGAACGATAATATAATTAAAATTGTTTAAGATTGACGTAATGTTCAATGAATCATTCGTCTCCATGAGTGATGTATGTTCACGGAGCTATTTCGTAAGAATTGCGTTGGAATATTGACAATGAAAAACTACTTCACAGAATGTGTAATAGAATCGATTATTCTCAAGGACAAGAGAATCGACCCGAAATAGGTTTACTAAGAAAATTATCACACGATATGCTTGCGGACACATTGGAACGCGCAGTGTTGCCAGACTATTGCTTTATTCGCACAATTATTCTACATTTCTCATATGTAATAGAAGCAGTATTATACATACCTTTTTTTTCTCTCTCTCTCTCTCTCTTTATATATATATATATATATAGAAAATGATTATACACAATTTAAAAATATTAACTCGATCTAGAAATATATAATTTTCTTATAAAAAATAAAATGTACATATAATTGTACAAAACAATTATATCTTTGATGTCTGGCAACATTGCAATAGATTGAACTTGCGTATGTGTACACAGCTCTTTTCACATCAAGGTTATCTTGCATACATCCGTGTAAGCTGTTCTGACTATGTACATTTTTGATTCATGTGAATAGAGATCATTTGACAATTAATGATTTTATTACTACTTACGGAATTCTGAATGTGGACGACTTCTCCTTCATGACCCATTGCGAAATATTTTCAGAAATTTTCAGCAAATTTTCAGAAAAAATGATGAGATCTATCTCAATACAACCATATGCTGCGATAACTCAGAAACGATTGATTGTGTTTGACCACGATATAATCATGCACAGTATTGTTAGACGGTCGAGATAGTTGGTTTCTTTACGCATGCGCTACGCAGTACTAAAGTTTTAGCGGGAATTCGAGATTATTTAGTAGAATAGAATTAAGCTGGAGCCAAACTACACGCGTTTTCGCGAATCGTGATTCGTGATGCGTAGAGAGCCTCTAGGCACAGTGGCACAGTGGGTGCTTTCCATTTAGCGACACAAGTCGACACAAGCGTCATTCTATCTTTTTTTAATGAATACAATAAACAAAGATAGAATGACACTTGTGTCGACTTGTGTCACTAAATGGAAAGCACCCAGTATATACAGGATGCTTTCCATTTAGCGATACAAATCAACACAAGCGTCATTCTATCCTTTTTCAATGAATACAATAAACAAAGATAGGCTGATAGCAGAGAACGGTCGTAGTCGTGGACGTAAAGTAAGACAGAGAAAAACGTATACGTAAATAGCATGTACATTTTTCTCTGCCTAAGGCTGATAGCAGAGAACTAGACGTGAGCACTTACGTCTGTCGTAGTCGTGGATGTAAAGTAAGGCAGAGAAAAATATACATGCTATTTACGTATACGTTTTTTTCTGTCTTACTTTACGTCCACGACTACGACCGTTCTCTGCTATCAGCCATTATCACAATGGCTTTGTACGACATACGTTTTTCTCTGCCTTGCTTCACGTCTACGACAGACATCTAGTTCTCTGTCATCAGCCTTAAGGTCATTCTACAATAGAGTCGTAAAGTCGTAAGTCGTAAGAAATTGACCAATCCCAGTTGAAGTTCAGGAGAATAATCAACTGTGATTGGTCAATTTCTTACGACTTACGATTTTACGACTCTATTGTAGAATGACCTTTACTTTACATCCACGACTACGACAGACGTAAACGCTAACATCTCGTTCTCTGTCATCAGCCATAGAATGACGCTTGTGTCGACTTATGTCGCTAAATAGAAAGCATTCACAGTAGTGCAACTCTGGGTGCGTTCCGAATTAAGATGCACTTTCACGCCTTGATGGGCGGGAACCAAAGTTACCAATGAGATACTAGCAAAAGAAACAGAAATATAGGCCTTCCATGTAGTACCTCTCTCTCTACAGCGGGCGCTCGCCTGTCTATCGCGATACTCAGTCCAGTGTATATGTCGATGGTACAGTCGCCATTAAGGGCCTTGGCACATGGGTCAGCACACACCCTGGGAAAAAACGTAAGTAGAAACATAGGCCACATTCAGCGGACTCAATAGTTGGGCAACATTACTAGATTTTCCGATGTAACTCGATGCTGATTGGCCGAACCTGAAAGTAGAGACCAATCATATTTGATTGCTACTTAGCGGTTGAGTCCGCTGAATGCGGCCATAGTTAGGGTGCCGTCCCATGGACATCAAAATAATCGGAAAACGGAATCGGAAAGGTGGAATGGTGGGGAGCTAACCAATCGGCATCATTCCATTCCACTTTTTCAGGCCGACGTCCCATAGCGTGGAAATCCTCAGCGGAATGGAACGAACGGAACCAGCGCGACCAATCATAGCCATTCCGTTTCTTTTTTAATCATTCCGCTATAATTTTACCGCTGAAATCTGCGGAATGAACGGATAATTTATTCTAACCGCAATTCTTGCATTATAAGTGCCACTATAACTATCAAATTATTAACATTTTATTTACTTTATATACTTATTCCGTTCATAATTAATCAATACTGTGTATGTAGAAAGACACATGCAGAAGCATGTAAAGACGCGGTTATGTTTCCGCTGATGTATTTCTCCTTATGTTCCATTAAGCGATAAACGCGGTAGCGGAATCAAATTTCAGCCAATCGTGAAATAGATTTACATTTACGTCAAAAATTTATATTACAAAAACAAATTCTATTGTTCACTAGTTTATTATATATATTATTGTATATGTATTACAAGACTATTCCAACTATTATAAATAATATTGTAAATAATATAAAAAGTCTAATTTTATATTACGCCGCGTGTTCCGCTTCCGCGTATTCCGCTCCATGGGACATAAGGAAAATAGAAAAAGCGTAGAAGAGAAAGCGGAATGGTTGTGATTGGTCGCGCTGGTTCCGCTCGTTCCGTTCCGCTGAGGATTTCCGCACTATGGGACGTCGGCCTCACAGCTGGGCTTCCCATGGTGATTATTTTCGTAGACTCGCGTAATGTCGTAAATTTAAATATCTAACTTAGCGAGAGTTGTGTAAAGTTGCCTTTATATTTTAGATTTTGGAATGTGATGTCATCTGTAATATGTAATTATGAAATGTATGCTGAGTTATGTTAGATTATAATATTAATTTAATAATAGAAAGAGTCATACATTTCTAAATACATTTCTAACTAACATTCCATATAAAATATGCTTATATTAGTTAAAATTCAATTACTTACTTATTTGTATGATGTCATTTATTTATTATGATCAACAATATGGGTACTGGGATGTGTAAATGAAGTTCTTTATCAACATTTCTATTTTGCCAATTACAACGATGTATGTTATGTTCTAAGTGTTGATGAGGCTGAAAAATTCTTATGATAAGTATGAAAAAATTGTACATAATATTTTAGTATAGTAATTTTAATTATATATAGTTATGCTCAATATTGAGCATAATGAAAATTTTTTTGTTTATATTGTATAAAAATATTATTGCTAATATATATAATTAAAAATACTATACTAAAATATTATGTACAATTTTTCATACTTATCATAAGAATTTTTCCAGCCTCATCAACACTTAGAACATAACATACATCGTTGTAATTGCAAAATAGGAATGTTGATAAAGAACATTCATTTTCAACACCCATCCGCAGTAGCCACATTTTGTTGTCTAATAATAATAAATAAATGACATCATACAAATAAGTAAAGTAATTGAATTTTAACTACTATGATCCTACACACACATGTTCGAAAGATATTCAGAGAACATTCAGAGAATATCTGGGATATCCTGTGGATGTTCTCTGAACATCTTTCGAACATGTGTGCTGTTAGGGATATTTTATATGGAATGTTAGTTAGAAATGTATGACTCTTTCTATTATTAAATTAACATTATAATCTAACATAACTCAGCATACATAATTACAATACTTACAGATGACATCACATTCCCCTTTTTTAATCAAAATATATAAAACGGCAACTTTATCACAACACTCTTTAATCATTCTAGTAGTGAAGTCAATTGACCAATCCCAGTTGAAGTTCAGGAGAATAATCAACTGTGATTGGTCAATTTCTTACGACTTACGACTTTACGACTCTATTGTAGAATGACCTTTAAGTGATAGTTAGATATTTGAATTTACGCACATTACGCCGAAATCTGTTTCGAAAAATAATCACCATGGGAAGCCCAGCTGTGAAAAAGCGGAACGGAATGATGCCGATTGGTTAGCTCCCCACCATTCCACCTTTCCGATTCTGTTTTTCGATTATTCCGATGTCCATGGGACGGCACCCTTAGGGTGCATCCCGATGGAGAAAGAAATAGCGGAACGGAATAGTACGGAAAGGAAATAGGTTGAAGGCTACCAATAAGATTCCGTTCAATTTCATTTCGCTTTTTTATAGCCGGGTTCCCCATGACAAACATTTTACGGAGCGGAACGGAAACAGAATAGAAGACATAACCTATCCGTGAAATGTTAATGCAGCATATATTAATAATATATTATTTATTATATTATTTTACAATTATTTCATAAGACATGGCATAAAAAATAATTGTAAAATAATATAATAAATAATATATTATTAATATATGCTGCGTTAACATTTCACGGATAGGTTATGTCTTCTATTCCGTTTCCGTTCTGTTCCATAAAATGTTTGTCATAGGGAACCCGGCTACAAAAAAGCGGAATGAAATTGAACGGAATCATTCTGATTGATTAGCCTTCAATCTAGTTTCCTTTCCGTTACTATTCCGTTCCGCTATTTCCACAGTTCAACCAGTTACGATAGTAGCGTCGGCACCTTTGATGTTGCGATGTATAAATCACATGACCCATTGCTATATTCTTGGTTGGAAAATGCGCCAAATTTAAAAACATTGAAGATGTGAAATGTTTATTACAAATCCTGTAATTATTATATAATTTTTCCAAAAGTGTTTCTATATACCTATTACAAAATTTTAATCATAGTTGAGCTCTAAAAAACATGTGAAAATTATTTTTAAATAAAAAGTAATAAGAACTATAAAGTTAAGTTTAATTGACAATAAGCACAGTTTAACAATAAGTTTGATGCTACATAATTAAAATTACAAAGATCTTTCTAACAAGAGTGTAATTTATTTACTGTCATATTATATATAGAATATATATTAAAGCAACATGTTCGAAAGATGTTCAGAGAACATCCAGAGAATATCTGGGATATCCTGTGGATGTTCTCTGAACATCTTTCGAACATGTGTGCTGTTAGGGATATATATATATATAACATATATATATAACATATATAACATATATTATATATATATATATAAAATAATAACATTTATATATTATATATATAGAATAATAATATTATATATATATATATATATAAAATAACATTAATAAATTTTATCTTTGAGGATCTTTCGGAAATCTAAAAAAAACTAATTTCCTTTATACCTGTAACGTTTTTACAGTTTTTGACCGCGCAAGCATATCCACCCATTTTTATTACTTTTTTATTATTATTTTATATAGCCTATTCATAATCTATTTATAACCTATTCACTATAATAACATGACTAGACATGACATAAATCGATAACGTCGCCACGTATTGTTGATTGGATTTTTCGCGCATGCGCATTAGTAACTTAGGACCCTGATTTTCGTTTACTGTCGTAACTGGTTAAACTGTGCTATTTCTTTCTCCATCGGGATGCACCCTAAAATACGACCCGTTAGTTTCATTCAGAAAAGTTAAAGATGATTGGCTGCCATGTCGACTTCGATCACGTATAATGCATCGACGCGCTATTGGCTAGAGCCTTGAGTACTTTGCGCATGCGCACTACGATTATAAAATTATTTATTGCAAATAATTAAGAAATTATTAACTCACAAACAATTATATTGATATATTTATAAATTATTTCACGATCATTAAACGATTTCCTATCAATTACAGTTATTAGTTATTAGAAAATCTGTTTATTACTAAAATGTGTCAGCTAACATCATGCTTAAAATTAAATTGTTAATTACAAAAAATCTAATTTGTCACAAACGTTAAAAACAGACTCACAATAAATCACGAACGATTTACGAAATATATTCAGAAAAATTAAAAATAATCATATTTAATAATTTCGGTCGGCTAGCCTGAATGACGGATCGGATTTTTCATTAGAATTGAGCGGTCCGAGTTTTCAGTTCCGTTCCGTAATAGTTTTCTTTACCAGTTCCATGTAGCAAAAACGGAACAAATCTGGTTACAAAACATATTTCACTCTTACAATTCAGGCCCGGTTCAACAGTGGCCAGCATCGACATATATAATGGACTGAGTATTGTGATAGCCAGGCGAGCGCCCGCTATAGAGAGATACATGGGAGGCCTATTCTGTCTCTTTTGCTAGTATCTCATTGGTAACTTTGGTTCCCCGCCCATCGAGGCGGGAAACAAACTTACCAATGAGATACTAGCAAAAGAGACGACATAGGCCTCCCAGTAGTATCTCTCTCTAGGCGCTCGCCTGGCTATCGCAATGCTCAGTCCATTATATATGTCGATGGTGGCCAGTTAACTAGTAGTTAAATAGTGATGCCAACCACTGAAAGCTATGTACATACGTATATTGTACATATATATATTTTGCGCAAATGCAATTTATCAAAATCTAACCTTGTACGTAACTTACCGAGTTTTGTTTCAGTGGTTGGCATCACTACTTAACTACTAGTTAAGCTAACTGGCCACTGTTGAACCGGGCCTCAGTATTTCAGAGTACTCACAACAATGTTATTGGCAAGATGCACAAATTGCACAAATTACATATGTTATTGCTTCAGTCAAAATAACGTCAAAATAACGAAATATCGACGAATCAAGCATATTTACCTACGACCGATGCGACATTTCGTTCCGCTATATATATGCCATATATATATTTACGCATGCGCAAAAGTGCTACAATAAACTAACTGTGCGAGAGAGAAGCTATCGTCTGCACCATAATGTTTTCGCTTATTCCTCTTACAGAACTGACAATATAGGAATACCATATATATATATATATATATATGGATCCGAGCGAGACAATAATAGGAGGGAGCGCGATAGTAATAGATGCGAGTGAGAGAAAAATAATAGTGATAGAAAGATCCGATTCTCGAGTTCGAGTCCTCGTTACTCATATTATTTCTACTTCGTTCGTTCTTATTGTTATTTTACTTGTTCTTTTTACCCTCTTGCTTTTTCACGTAACTTTTGCATCATTTTTGTACATACATACGTTCTATACATACACACACTCGAGAGGGTCCCGTTAGCCCACCAGCCCGATAGCATACAACCACACATATCGCTCGATGCTTAAGGTAACCAGCACAATTGACTAATCAGAAGGTCCTAGTGTTCTAACTGACCAATTAGCAACACTCGTGCGCTATCGGGCTCGTACGCTATTGGATCTCGTCCCACGAACGCACACGCATGCATGCATGCACGCATACATATACATACACGCATGAATGTACAAATCATTGCATTATCTCTCTCTGATGCACGATTTTCCCTTTTTGTCTAAAAAAGTTCCAGCACTCTCTATCGTAATGGTTGTGAACTTGCTTTTTCCACTGTATTTTATCGATATTTCGAGCACTTATGGACTGAAATTTTCGGAAGAATGCCATTTATTAATTAGGCAATTAAATTCAGTTTTATAATTCTACAATGTTCTACGGTGCAGTACACAATCGTGAAAACTACTGTTTTATGCATAAAAGCTATAAAACTTTTATAAGGAGCTAATATTTGTACAAGTTGACAGCTCTGACGCCATGTTGCTTTAACATGTCGATAAATAAAAATGTAATTTTATATTTATTTTCTTTCTCAATATAAAATCTCGTACTATAGAGTTTTCATGTGTCAGTTTACGTGTATATTTCAATTCTGGAGAAGAAAGACTTTTAATTCTATACAGGCAATAAAAAATGGTACACTTTAAAATTACGATGTTTTCGTCGATAATACAGGCGACTCCGGCATCCTCTTAATGTTTATATTATAATTTACTATTTACTTACTCTTTGTTTTATGTCCCACTTGTATGTCCCACACAGCACATGTAGATTCTGAGAATATTCTAAAAATAACAAAAAAGTATTGCGTATATTCTAGGAATATTCGAAATACGTACTGCAATATACTAAGTACATATTAAGAATGCTACTATGTCCAAGTTTTTCTACTTCTTAGAACATACTGAAGCCCAGATAGATATGCTGAACATAGCATGCAAACATTTTATATATACTTTGTGATGCAATTAGAACAGCATAAAATTACAATTAACTTTAAATGTAGGCATTATGATATGTCATATTGTTATCATATATTTATGTATTTCACAATACAGCAATATGCTGCACTTTGCTATAAACGCACAATTGCAATCATTATAGAAAATGTTTCTAATATAAAATTATGTTGTAATTGTATTATTTGTATTATTTGGAGCAATAATTGAAGCAAGCTATTTGACGAATGTTAATTTAGTATTATTGCATTGTAATGTATATTTATGAGATAGTTGCGTTCTTATGCTATTTTAATTTTGTATTGTCATTTAGAAATACACAGCATTTTATTGACATAAAATATTACATATTACAATTCAGTTATATTTTAGGCATTAGAAATAAGTTTGTGTGTGCACAAAATGCACACGCAAAATGTATTAGTTCGTTCGTTTACTTCTATGCGACGTGCGATGCGCTATCATTCTCGTATTTAAGTTTTAGAAGAATTATATAAAGTTTGCAAAGAGTAACAAATAACATTAAAAATATACTGTTTAATTTAATTTCTGATCTCAATGCTTCAGATATTAAGTTGATTTTATAAGTCGGACAAATAAATGTTCGGCAAATAAACGAAAATAATTCGTTATCTATTTAAGATGTAAAGTGCAATATGCAAGTATAAATATAAATAAAATTTTTATGTAAAATATTAAAATTTTTGTAGATAAATTGAGTGGATATAATTTGACCACGTTCGAAATGGCCACGGCTAAATTTGACCACGTTCGAAACGGCCACGTTCGTAATGGCCACGCGTTCGAATGGCCACGTTCGAAACGGCCACACACACACACACACACACACACACACACACACACACACACACACACACACACACACACACACACACACACACACACACACACACGGGGGGGGATGCAAAGGGGGCCTTCGGCCCCCCTCTCCCGCACCCACCCCGTCCACCTCGCTTTGCGTGAAAAGCTACAAACCTATGTGTGTGTGCGTGTGGCCGTTTCGAACGTGGCCATTCCGAACGTGGCCATTACGAACGCGTGGCCATTACGAACGTGGCCGTTTCGAACGTGGTCATTTCGAACGTAGTCAAATTTACCCGTGGCCATTTCGAACGTGGTCATTTCGGACGCTCCCAGATAAATTATATCATTATTTAATTTTGTTGGGCTAAATGTTTTATATATTATAAAAGATAATGCCATCCATTTAATACATAAGATAAATGACTATAACTTCGTCAACGGATATAATTTCGTCAATCTCGCGTATATTGACTATATTTCTGGATTTGAAACAATTTGGACATCGGTTTCAAATCGGGAAATATAGATATACGTGAGATTGCTTAATTTATTTAATTTTAAGAAGGCTTGACGAAATTATATCCGCTGACAAAGTTATAGCCATTTACCTTAATCAAAAATAATTTTGTAAATATATTCATTTCTTATTGCTCCAATAATGTCAGATTAATTGCGTTCTATTTCTGGCAAAATAAGCAGCATATTGTCGCAATTTTTACAGCATCAGAAGATCTCTTTCACTTGCTGATAACACTCATGTTATATAAGGACGCATCTTTCAATGTTTATGCAAGCATTTTCAATTTTTTTTTTAATTTTGTCATTATGCAAGCAATATGCTGACATATGATATTTGGGGAATATCTTTTAATACATAAAAAGTATATCCAGAATATTTTAAGTATGTTATTAGTACATGTATGATATACGTATAATATACTCAAAACATTCTACGGATATACTTATATCTTCTATATTCTATTAGGTGTACAAATAAGTTTCCGCGGTTTGACAAAAGATAGCACCACCAGAAGGTCATGTTGAAATTGTCAGATGTAAAACGTAATATCCCAAGTTTCGTCATCTGGCAACACCATAACCTTGAAATATTAGTGATTCCGTATCAGCATCACGTAATTTTTTTCGTGCGAAAATGTCAAGTTTTGTGCCGAATAAGCGTCATTTGCGGGAACTTTTGATTTACTTCTTTAATTTGAAAAAATCTGCAGCTGAGGCGCTTGCATCGATTGCTTCTAGAAGCATATGGTGAGGCTTTAAGTGAGAGAAGTTGTCAGGAGTGGTTTCAAAAATTTAAGAACGGTGAGTTTGACGTGGAGGACAAAGAACGCAGTGGAAGGCCGAAAGTGTACGAAGACATGGAATTGGCAGTATTATTGGAGGAAGATTCGTCAAACCGAGCGAAACCATTACTGGAGCTCTCTACCGAACACAATTAATGAGATTGAGTCGGGCACTCAAGGAAAAAAGCGCCCATTACTACTCCAGACACGACAAAATTATTCTCCTACACGATAATGCTCGTCCGTCATGTTGCGGCGGCGGTAAAAACTACTTGGAAACACTCAAGTGGGAAGTTTTACCTCACCCGCCATATTCACCAGACTTAGCCCCTTCTGATTATCACCTGTTCCGGTCGATGGCACATGGTCTGTCTGAGCAGCGCTTTACATCATATGAAGATACCAAAAATTGGGTAGATTTGTGGATAGCGTCAAAAGATGAAGAGTTTTTCCGACGTGGTATCCGAATGCTGCCAGAAAGATGGAGAAAAGTGGTGGCAAGTGATGGAAAATATTTTGAATAAAACGTAATGTACCGTTCCTTCACAATAAATTCCTAATTTTTTATAAAAAACCGCGGAAACTTATTTGTACACCTAATATATATTCTGAATTCCAACAAGGAAGATTATTAGACAAATTACTTTAAATCCAGATTATTAGACAAATTACTTTAAATTAAATTAAGTCAATTTATTATAAATTAAACTACAATAACTAAAAAGGTACCAATTCTTTATGTCCATTTCACCAAAAATTAGGTACGAGTTTGATAGCGCGCGTAGCGGCAAAATGAGGAAACACATGCAATATTATAGAATATCCTGAAAATATACGAGAAAGAATACTAATACGAGATATTTAAAGTATATTCTGAGAATATATGAAAAATAATATACAAGAGATGTTATGAGATTATTCTCAATATATTCCCAGTAAGCAAAATGATAGCAGTCTGCCAGCAGCATGCGAGCAGATTCAAACAGAATATTGCGGCAAATTGGCATTAACTGCGTCCGCAGTTAAGCTTGAGTTCTGCTAACAGAATTTGTCAGCATAAACCAACAGCAGATTGACCGCAGAAATCAAGCAGGATCTGCGCGTGCAATTTGATGTTAGATTGTCAGCAAAAAGAGTAGAATCTGCGCACACAACCTGATGGCAAATTGACAGCAGAAACTTCACAAGATTTGCGCTTACTTTTATTAATGTGTTATATAAATGCAACAAAATTGATTATTACAAGTGCTAAATAACAATATTATCGGTAAATTAATTAGAATTTTCTTAGAAAATGACATATATGTAATATGTTCCCAGGTAGCAAAGGTTCGTCATTTTGACGTCAAATACTAGTCATGTTCGTACGAATGACGTCAAGTGACCAAAAATTGACATATATAAGTCATTTGAATGACATTATAAGGACGTCATTATTTTACGTCAGTATGACGTAATATTTAAGTCCTACATTTATTTTATAATGACGTCATCATATAGTACGTCAGTATGACGTAATATTTAAGTCCTACATTCATTTAATTTAAGTATTATATGTAATTGGTGTCAATCTGAAAAAGGATGTCATTTATTTAAACAATTCTTGATAAGGAGTATTTGTGTTTGACTATATTTATATCAAATACTGCGTACAATTTTTAGATAGATCTTATTACATATGAAAATGAAAAATTGAAAATGAAAAATATATATTCCCTAGTAGCAGAATGACGTCAAATGACGTCTTAATAACGTCTTAATGACGTCATAGACGTCTTTAAGACGTCTTTAAGACGTCTTTAGACGTCATCTTGCTACCTGAAATATCATTAGTTAGTACATCGATCCCATAATAAAAAAATCTTTTAAAATTTTTTATATAACATGACTTTCGCGATCATACTTTAACAATTGTTAAAGTAAAATTCACTGTAAAACCAATAAATTTCATTGTAAAACCAATAATCGCTAGTTCATTCGTTTATCGCTATCTCTCTCGTATTTAATTTTAGTTATGAGCATTATATAAAGTTTGCAAAGAAAGACAGATAAAATTAGAAATATTACTTCGATTTAATTTCTTATACAATCTTAATAGAAAGACTTCAGATATTAAATCGATTTTACAAGTCGGACAAATAAATGTCTGGCTATTTAATGAAAATTAATCATTCATTATTTATTTAAAATAACAAGTTCAATATATATGTAATACAAATAATATAAAATTTTTAATATAATAAATATTTAGTAAATATAATAAATAAAATTTTTAATTTATTTATATTTATATATATTTATTTATTTTTATATTTATTATATTTATATTATATTTATGAAATATTATAGATAGAGAGATGAATTGTAGTTTAACATTACTGGCAATAACGAAAGAAATATTACTGATTGAAATAGTCAAAATTATTAACTGATTCTTTTAATAAAATATCACTGATTTAGAATGCTGTACTTATAACTGCTGTAATCAGTGACTAATCATTTACTGTTTTTTAGTGATAATGCTGATTCACTTTTAGACAATGCTTTATTCGACACTATTAAATATATTATTATGCTAAGAAAAAAACGTCAAAATATGATACATTTTATGACGTCAAAATGCGGTACATGTCATGACGTCAACAGTCTGTGACATTAGACCGTCATTTTTACGTCATAAAAACGTCAAGTCATGACGTCAAAAGTAGTCAGTAAATGACCAATTTGGGACGTCAAAATGACGTGTGCTTGCTACCTAGGTTATATAGACATATATGTAATAGTAACATATATTATATATAGTTTTATATCTCATATAGCGAAGGACTAATTCAATTTAATTAAATTAATAATAAAGTAAATGATAAAAGTAAATGTAAAACTTGAAATGTAATTTATTTAGAATTAAATTCTTGCTTTATGTCTCAAATAGGCAGTACATGAATAATTTTCCATTTATCATATTGATTCCAATCAGTTTACTATTCTGACTCTCATTTGCTTGTATTAGATATCAGAAATTAAAATGATAGAAATTAAAATGATAATTACTATATTTTTAGTTTTTTATTCATATTTATGACTTTACATATATTTCTGACAGAAATTCCCCACACAACAAATCGAAATCTTTGAAATCTCGTCAAGATATTTTGCCGGGATATTGTAATATCCTAAAGAACTTCTATAGAAATCTTGAATATACAGGGTGTCCGTCGATTTTCGACCTTAACGAAATAAATAAGTAAATTGGCTCAAATTAAGAAGAAATTATCTATATTGTTTTGAGATTGTCGCAATAATTACGGAAAAATTAAATAAAGAAGATCGGCCAATCTGCGTGAATAGAAACGCGCGGCGACGAGAGTCGTCCCACTGTAATTCGATAGTCGCGCCGCGAAGCGGTGGACGGGTCGCTCGAGACATGATGGTGATATGCGATATATCGCAATACCGCGCCGAAAAATGACCCGTCCTTTTAGCGGCGAGAAAATGATGCGCTATCATTTCCACACCACCTTGCGATAGATAGCAGCGCTTTTTTTATAGTGGTTTCCCCCATAGGCCTATTCCACTCTCAATTTGAAAATTATTCAAAATGCCATTACTATACGCTGAATGTATCTTAAATGTAAAAAATTGATGGTGACAGTACCTTTACAAAAATTGATCCGCGATTGAAAATCCCTCGATAAAATGTATTGCACACGTTGATAATGATACGATAATAAAATGCTTCACGAATCCTTTCTTCATCTCGTACACGAAGGCGCACTGCTGGACCGGTTATCCCGATATTATGCACGACACCCAGTTTCACATAATTATTGCACAACACGTAAAATTGTATGGTCACTTGGTTTTCGTGCACGCCCGAGAAATAATTCCATGTAAATTGCGGCCGCACGATAGAAGTATTTTCTCCCGCTAGTCCGTATGCCACAATCATATCCGTATATTCCTGCAGAGTATACTTCAGCTGACAGCTGAGCGGACATGTGATTGTAAGCGTGTGAGTTCGACGCCTGCGCACTATGGTTGTCCGCTCAGCTGTAATTGCGTGCTGCCGGCGTACGCAGTCTGATAACAGCGTGCGAGAGCTAAGACGTTTTAATAAAAATCTTGTGTTTGCGTAGTAAATTAACAATGAAAATGAGGTATACTCTGCAGGAATATACGGATATGATTGTGGCATACGAACTAGCGGGAGAAAATACTTATCGTGCGGCCGCAATTTACATGGAATCATTTCCCAGGCGTTAACGAAAACCAAATGACCGTACAATTTTATGTGTTGTGCAATAATTATGTGAAACTCGTGTCGTGCATAATATCAGGATAATCGATCCAGCAGTGCGCTTTCATACGAGATGAAGAAAGGATTCGTGAAGCATTTTATCATCGTATCATTATCAACGTGTGCAATACATTTTATCGAAGGATTTTCAATCATGGATCAATTTTTGTAAAGGTACTGTCACCATTAATTTTTTTACATTTCTGATGTATTTAGCGTATAGTAATGGCATTTTGAATAATTTTCAAATTGAGAGTGGAATAGGCCTATAGGGAAACCACTATAAAAAAGCGCACCATGCTATCTACCGCAAGGTGGTGTGGAAATGATAGCGCATCATTTTCTCATCGCTAAAAGAACGAGTCATTTTTCGGCGCGGTATTGCGATATATCGCATATCACCATCATGTCTAGCGACCCGCCCACCTCGCGGCGCGACTAGTATCGGATTACAGTGGGACTCTCGTCGCCGCGCGCTTCTATTCACGCAGATTGGCCGATCTTCTTTATTTAATTTTCCGTAATTATGCGACAATTCCAAACAATATAGATAATTTCTTCTTGATTGAGCCAATCTACTTATTTATTTCGTTAAGGTCGAAAATTGACGGACACCCTGTATAAGGGATATTAGTAGAGGATATACTAATGTTCGTACTTAAGAAAACGTTGAGATATCTTAAGTTCATTGAAATATATTTTTAGGGTTATTCTTGAAATCTCTGATTATTGCTTTTTACAGTCTCTCAAAATCTTGATATATTACAAGTATTATAAAAATATATTAGAGATGACGATAATACTTATTCAGTATTTGTCTGGGATTGTCCGGGATTTGTCTAGAAGAATATTTCTAATAATGACTTTAGTTACACGGATTTTTTAATACATGTCAACTTATATTAAAATGGAATTTTTTTATGAATGCTTAAATCAATTTTGTACTAATATGCTAATTGATATGCATCTTAACATTGGTATAATTTAGACATTACATCTAAAATTACATAAAATAAAACAGAATAATAAAACGAAATTGCACAAAAATAAACATATATTATATGTGTAAAAAATATAGTTTCTTACATCCCTAACAGCACATGTAGATACTGAGATATTTGAAGAATAAAAGTAAAATTCATATATTCTTAGAACAATCGAGATACATACTATGATATACTAAGTATATACTAAGTATGCTCTAATGTCCGTCCATTTTGGTTAATAGTAAATACTGAGAATATCTTCTAGTATAATTCATACATGTAATATAAATACTTTTAATAAATGCCATAAACGCACACACTATTTCTTATTTTAATTTCAAATAATCTTTTTAATATTTTGAATCGCAACAAGGAATCCAGAACAACTAAACTACTAAATAAATGAAAAATTTTAAATTAGTCAGTTTATTATAAATTAAACTGACTAAAAAGAAAAAGGAGAAACTTTGGAATTCATGTTAGTATCAGTCCTTTATATCCATTTCACCAAAAATTAAGTACAAGTTTGGTGGCGCGCGTAGCGGCAAAATGAGGAAACATATGCAATATTATACAACAGAATATCCTGAAAATATACGAGAAAGAATATACTAATGCGAGATATGTAAAGTATATTCTGAGAATATATGAAAAATAATATACAAGAGATGTTATGGGATTCTCAATATACATTTGTAATGTATATTTACAGTATGAGTATAGAATATTCAAATGATATATTATGAAGGTTATAACTACCCATACAGCACAAGATATTCCATAAACATTCTAGGACATTCGTAGAATATTCAAATATTTATAAAATATTCTAGGATGTTCATAGAATATCTTGTGCTGTATGGATATTAACTTATACCGGAAAAGTTCAATATTTTCAATGCTATTTCTTTTATTTATATAATAATAATATATAGATAAATTAAAAATTGCACAATAAAGAAATAAGAAACAAAACCTAATCATTAATATTTGTTTCCTGTTTACTTATATTTTCCACTTATATTTGTATCAGAATGTCCTTAGGATGTCTTTAAGATATATTTTACACATTTATCTTACTCGGAGTCAGATATTTCCTAAATATCTTATACGGGAGTAATTTTTATAAATTACTTGTTAAAATATACCCCAGATAACACAAACACTTTCTATAAACATTCTATAAATATTTGTTGAAAATATAGAATATTCTTACAATGTACTAGAAGATGTTTTATAAATGTACACAGAACGTTGAAATAAGACTAATTTAAATATTTCAGGTAATATTCTTTATCATAAAATAAAAAATAAAATAAAAAGTAGTAAAGCTCACTTAATTAATAAAATCAAAAGATTGAGACAGGCATAGTGAGCTGATGATCATTATTAATCGCGAATTATGAATATCATTCAACGTTAAAGAACTAAATAATAATTATTAACAGGTTGAAAAATCGAATTTATTAATACATAGGTTGTAACGGTCGTATTTTCGGACGTTGTCGCTATGGATAGATCGCCGGTGTAAGGGTCTGGACAGAAAATACGCGTGATGTGTGTATGATAAAGAAAGTTTATTGGTTGATTACAATTACAG